>VWPU01000341.1:0-19514 GCA_013398955.1 Callaeas wilsoni | reverse complement strand
AAGGAAGGGATGGGGAAAAGGGAGGGATGGGGCAAAGGGAGGGTTGGGGGTAAGGAAGGGATGGGGAAAAGGAAGGGATGGGGGAAAGGGAGGGATGGGGAAAAGGGAGGGATGGGGAAAAGGAAGGGATGGGGGAAAGGGAAGGCTGGGGGAAAGGGAGGGATGGGGGTAAGGAAGGGATGGGGAAAAGGAAGGGATGGGGGAAAGGGAGGCGGAAAATCGGTGAAAAGAGGAGAGGTCCCGCTGTGCCCCGCTCGGGTTCGCGTTGTTCAGGGTTCCCCGTGAGCTCGGCCGTGGGGAGGGTTTGTGGTGTCAGGGCCCCTTGCTCTGGCTGGAGATGCCGGGGCCGCTTCCTCCCGAATATCTCGGTAATATTGATGGAAAGTGCAGGTGGCCCTAAAAGTGACAGCAGATGACCCTGCGAGCGCTCCTGTTCACCTGCAGTGTCCAGGGCCGGCCGGGGCTTGGAGCATCCCGGTGTGCGGGAGCTGTCCCTGCCCGTGGGAACGGGTGGGTTTTCAGGTCGTTTCCAACGCAAACCGTTCTGGGATTTTATGATTTTATGCTAAAAGTCATCCCGGTCAGCAGTGCCTTCAAAGCAGGTGCCACGTGAACTCTTGGTCCTTCCAAGCTTCAAGTCCTCTGTGTGTGTGTATATATATATATATAAAATTTTTTTTTCTGTATCTTTTTAGCCAATTTGCTGCAGGGCCTGAACTCCCCGGACTCGGCTGTCAAGGAAAAAGCCATTGCTGAGACAGAGAAAAGGCTCCGAGAGCAAGGAGCCAGCGGGGAGGAGGAGGAGGAGAGCAGGACCACAGTGAACAGAACGCTCATCAACACTTCTGTAAGGGCTTTTCCCTCTGAAAGTAAAGCTGGACACGGTTCAGGTCTTGCCTCGTTAAAGACACAAATGGAAGCTTTCCAGGAATTCAGAATTTATCAAATCTTTACCATCTTTTGTTTAAATGTCAAACTGATGCTCCTTCTGTGTGTCAGTCTGGGTGTTTCAGATGCACCCAGCTATTCTGGGTGCTCCCGGTAGCTTTGTACAACCCAGCCAAGTGTTCCTTTGCTGCTGTGGCTTTTCCCAAATATTTGTGCTATTTTTCTGTTTTTCCAGGGCGCGGCGAGGGCAGAGGCAGTGGATGCAGGTAGGACAGTGCCCCTCTTTGTCTGTCACGGCTCTAAAACCAGTTTTAGCTGGGATGGAGTTCATGCAAGACCCGATTCCGCCCCTGCCAAAGTCCAAGCTGACTTCTCCGGTGGCTTTAACCAAAATTCAGCCAGGTCTAGGACCACACTCAAGGTCTTACCAGCACGGCTGCACTTTTCACAGGCTGCCTTGTTCTATTCCAGCTCCTCACCTGAACACTTTTTATTCTGAATTAGAAAGCAGACCTGTTTGTTTGGCCCTGGAGAGGAGCTGCAGCAGGGCAGGTGTGCAGCTCCTCCGTGGTGTGTGACAGCTTGTCAGCCACGTTCCACTCTAATTGCTGAAACGTCCCCTTAGGATTTCTTTTTTATTAAGAAATGACTCAGAAATATCCTAGGAATTTTTTTTTTCTCTCTATTTTAATGAAGTTTGCTTTTTTTTTTTTTTTTTTTTTNGATTCCCTAAAATGCCACCAACTCCCCTGGCTGGAAGATGGCTTCCTGGCAGCTTTGGAAAAGGATGCCAAAGAACGAGCCCAGCGAAGGAGGAGGAATGAGCAGCTGGCAAACGGTGATTGCTGAGAGCACTTCAGGCTGGTGCCTTCAAGAGTGACCCGGCAGGGGCTGGGGGAGGCTCTGCTTTGCTTGTGTGAGCCCAGCAGACGTCCCCAGCACTGGGACAGGGCTGGGGACTGGACAGAGCTGCTGCATCCTGGTTTCCTCCACCATCTCCTCATCGTGCTGCTGGTTTGGGCTGGAGGGAGGGGGTTTGGGCTGGGCAGGGAGAAGTGCTGGGTTTTCCCTCTGGAAGAGGAGGAGGGCGATGGAGGCCCCCAGCAGCAGCTGGGCTGGAGCTCTGCTGGTTCTTGCAGCCTCTGTCCCCTCAGTCACCCCTGGGGCAGCGAGGGGGAGCCTTGATCTCAGTGCCTTCTGCTGCTCTGCAGCCCTGAGGGAGAAGGGCAACGAAGCCTTCAGGAAAGGAGACTTTGGCCTGGCCGTCCGGAGGTACACGGAGGGGCTGGAGAAGCTCCGGGACAAGCAGGAGCTCTACACGAACAGGGCACAGGTCAGTGCCAGGCAAGGAGCCACTGCTGCCTGCCTTTTGTGTGGCCGTGCCAGGCTAGAACCCAAAAACGTTGTTCTGTTCTCCACGAGGGATTGTTCCGTCCCTCTTGGCTGTGGTGAACCCCTGCTCCTCCAGAACAAGTGGGGAAAAATCATTCCAGTTCCCAGTTTTATTTAAATACACCGATTTTTTTTAATTAATTCTTTTTCAGGGATCACTTCTATAACTGCAGAGTGAAATATTTCTCTCTGTTTGCCTTGTATAATCTGTGTGTGTGTGTGGAATTCTATTAAATTTATTCTAAATTAGAAAATCCAGGGAGATGGCAGACAAGTTAAGAATGGAAATTACCCTGCAAAATCAATGTCAGCAGTCCGATTTTATTCTTTTTAATTAGCCAGTGTTTGCACAACAGCGAGCAGAAATTCTTTGAAGGATTCTAATTCTTCTGCCTGGACTTTTTTTGGGTTTATTTCAGGCCTACCTGAAGCTCCGTGAGTATGAGAAAGCCATCAGTGACTGTGAGTGGGCACTAAAGGTAATTCCAGAACTGCCAAATGGAAGAGGCCTCAAAGATCAGCATGATTTACAGAAATCCAAATTTTTGACACACAAATGAACGGGAAAATAGTCACCTTTTGGAAACCCTGCTTTCCAGCCTCACCCCAAGCCTGTGTTCCTTGGGTCCCTGGGGGCAGTAATTCACTATAAAAACTTTAGACTCCTCTAATCAATGGTATAAATACCCTAATCTTTGCTTTGGGCAGCTCTAATTATTAATCAGAAGGCTGGAAAAATTATTAAAAGGCTAAAATTTTCTAAGCACATAACTCATAATAGTTTCTTTTTTAACTCAGTGCAATAAAAACTGCCTTAAGGCCTATTTCCTCATGGGCAAGGCTCACCTGGCACTGCAGCACTTCCCTGAGGTAAGCTGGCTGAATTTTGGGGCCGTGGGACCATGGTTTGTTCTGCTTTTGGTGGCTGAGAGGGAGAAAGTTTCCTGCTGTGCCTCAGTTTCTGCTTTCTCACTGGAACTCTGAGGTTTTGCTCTTTGTTTTTTACTGGAAAATTTCCTTTTAATTTGCAACAGCAGGCAGATGTCAGGACTGAGAATAATTGACTTTCTCGAGAGTTTTGACATCCGTGTCTCCATAAATTTTATTTTTCACATTTATTAAGGACGATATCCCACAAAAACTTTTGGGATCTGACTGGGATATCGTTGGTATCATCTTCCTGTTTGTGTCTGAAACTGAGAGCCCTTTTCTTGTGCCCCTCAAGTCCAGGCAGTGCTATGAGAAGATGCTGCAGATTGACCCCCAGAAGGAAAGCCTCTTCAAAGGTAAGAAACAGACAATTCTGCACTGATTTTCTGAGGAAGAGGGAACAGAAAAGAAACCATTTCTTGGTTTCCTTGTGATCCCCCAGACTGTGTGAGCGAGGCCAGGCTGGAGGAGCAGAGGGTGAGAGAAGAGGAGCGAGCAGTGAGGGAGGTCCAGGCTGGGAGCGTCGCTGCTTTGTCCATCCAGGAGCTGCTGCAGAGGATCAGCCGCCCTGCCCAGGATATCCCCTGCTACACTGGGGCCGTCAGGCTCCTGGCAGAAGCTGTGCACAGCTGTGAGTCTTTGCTGCAGAAGTTTTTAATTTTGGGAGGTGTAACCCAGGCAGAGGAGGGCAAGGGGGCAGTTTGGGAAGGACCAGAGTAAGTGCTGCTGTGTTTAAAACATAAAACTGGCAGTGTTGGAGATTTCAGTGTGGCCAGTAGGTATTTACAGCATTGGTTAGAGTCAGACTGAGGTTGTAGCTGAGCTGTTGAGGCTGCTTAGGGATTCGGGTCTCATTTGTTTAGAAATATCTGAAATCCCCTGTTACAGCCCTTTGAGTTACAAAGCCAATTTTGTGTTTCAGCCTTCCTAAACAGTCTTTCACTTGAAGCCAACACCAGGCATGAATTAGAGCAATTTTCAGCTTCCAGGCTGCTCCTACTTCATTCATTCTTGGATTTTCCCCCATTTTCAGTGATGTTTTTCCCCAGGCTGCTGATGCAGTGACCTTTTCTTTTAGCACTGGGCAGGAAGAGCAGGAGCCTGCCCGGCTCTGCGGGTCACACACCTGAGCTCTTTGTCTCTGCCTCTTCCAGGCACCGGGCAAACGGTGTTCAGGACAAACAATGGCTTCAGTATCCTCAGGAACGAGACTGTCAGAGGGTAAGAGCTCTCCAGAGCGGGCCGGGGGGGTTCCAGCCCGAGGAAATGGGAATATTGTTTTCAAGAAACAGAATCACCTCTTGAAATGCAGATGAACCGATCGGAGGAGGATGTAATACCAGATTGCAGTGTCTGAATGGAGGGACTCATACCTGACTCTGACACAAACAGTGCTCCCTTAGATGCAGGGGGGAGCTCATTAATTGCTGTTTGTGTCTGCTCTTTCTGGGCAGTTATTCTATCCCTCGTGGTGAGAGCAGGTTTGTGGAAAAAAATCTGAATCTAAAAGGACATCTGAAGGCTCTGGCTACACCCCCTGGTGCTGTGATTGGCCATCAGTGAATATTTGGGTGTTCAGCTCTGTAACGCAGCCGGGGACCTGCAGCACTGAGACTTTTTAGGGTTCATCCATATTTTGGGTGGTGGCTGCAAACAGACCTGAGGGATGAAGCACTTAGGAATGGGCTCTGGTTTTATTCCCTGGATATTTCCCACTTGTCTGCTCTGTTCTCAAGCTGCCTTTTCTCGTTCAGGGCCTTCTGTGCAGAGAGGAAGAGCGCTGCTGAGGCGGAGCTGTGTGTTTCCCTTCTCCTCCTGTGGCAAGCTGCCTGTGCTGGGAATGGTAAAGCTCTGGAATCCCCTCTCATCCCCGTTAATGTGGAATTAATGTGGCATTTCTGGGGCTGGGCATGGCCCCCCTCTCCCAGAGCACTTGGATCCATCCAGGCCTGGTTGTACCCCACTTTTACAGCTCAGAGGAGGTGTTGGATGCAGCCATAATTTTGGCAGGATGAAATTTCCACGCTGTGAGCGTTTCAAATCCACCCAAGGGGTGGGAAGTAAATTCCCTGTGATTATTGCTGCTCTTAAGATAACAACACTTGCACAGTTTTCTCTGTTTTAAGCAGTTACACCAGCAAAAAGCAGAGTTTGATCAAAGAGAAGGCTGAATTCTTTTAGAATTAACACTCAGTAGTGCTTGGGCAGGTGCCTGCCTCTGGTTTTAGGGTGAGGAATGGGCTGGGGTGGGCGGTGAAGTGCTGCAGGAGCCACAAGGGGAAATGCAGAATATTGGTGTCTGTGTTGACTTGCGGCGTTCAGCCCATGCCAGATAAAATACTCACGCCGAAAAGAAAAATAATAAAAATCAGAATAATGAGGATTCCAGCGAGTGGCACTGCTGTGGGATTTTCTCTCTTTTCCAGAAGAAAACCAGCGTCTCCTGTTGGCCCAGGCTGCCGTGAGTGCCCAGCTGCCAGAGCTGCTTGCCTCCGGGACAGCCCCGATCCAGAGGGAGACCTTGGCTCTGCTGTCTCTCTACTCAGACAGCGACAGAGGCAGGAGGCTGCTGCTCAGGCAGGACCTGAGCAGGTGACCAGCTGTGGGAGTTTCTGTTTGGTTTGGATGGTTATAGATGAGAGATTTCTGAGGTTGGGTCTCAGAGTGTGGAGTTTATTTATGAAGGGCATGGGTACAGTGGCCTTGCTTGGAGCTGCCAGCTGCAGCTCGAGGCAGGGCAGGAAAGTGAGAGAGCAAGAGAAGCAAAGGTGAGAGCAAGAGAGAGTAAGGGCAAGGGGCAGTAGGAGAAGTAGTAAAAGGAGAGGGAGAAGAGAGCGAAGAAGAGTGCGAGGTTCTCATTTACAATACAATAAATCTTCTTCTGTGTTGAATATTCCAATTTCCACTAACCAATCTAGTACAAGATACAAATCCTATAGCATTGCCATACAGCCTATAAGAATTGTTCCATTACCATGCTGCGTTACATTTTAAACTCCAGAAACTCCTCTCTGGACCCCTGCTGCCAAGCTAGCAGGGTCTGCTCTGACCCTGGGACCTGTCTGCAGGCAGAGGGGATTGTTCAACAGAGAGGGGATTACCTTCAGCCGGCCATCCCGTTGTTTTCCAGTTGTTCAGTAACTAAGGCTTGGTATCTCAAAGCTTGCTTTCATTTCAATCTCACTGATAGTTTCCCTATTCTCAGCATCTTTTGCCAGGCAATCATATTTATAAGGCGTTCCTGTTTCATCTTCCCCAACAACCAACACCAGGAAAATGCCCTGGAAGGCTGAGTTTGGTGCTCAGCTCAGAACTCCCTGCCCCAGCTCCAGGGGAAGGTTCCTGACAGGACCCAAGGACACTGAGGCTTCTGCCCCTGGCAGAAGTAAACGTTGGATGTGTGGGGTGGAGCTGTAGGAAATTCTGATGTCAAACAAAGCAGGAGGGGGCTCCTGTATAAGGCGTTCCCAGTCCCCTCCTCTAAACACGAGTAGCACCCAGGCAGAGCTCACCCTGGTGCCTCTAAAGTCTCCTGGTTTCCAGCTGAGAGCCTCTCCTCATTTCATAATCGGGATTTAGGGTTATTTAATGGTGCCGTGACTCTCTGAGTGGGGAGGGAAACACCATTCCATTGCCTCTATCCCATTATCCTGCTGCTTCCTCCCAGTTACCCAGAGGAGAAATGTCCATTTACTGGTTTGAAGCAATAATGGATGAAGAGAAGAGGTTGTTCCCTTTCCCTGGGGAGGAAAGGTTAAAGGAATGAGCCACATCTCAGAGGGTGTTTAAAAAAACCAGATTTAACTGTGGCTTGAAATACCAACAACCTAAAAGAATATAATTTTGATCTTTAATGATTAAACCAAAGCTGACGCCAGTTTTTGGTTGGTTTTTTTTATTTTAACAACAGATGGCTGCAGATTTTGATGGCGTTTGTCAGGAGCACTGATGCAAGGGCTGATAGTGCCATGAACATCCTGTCTGACTTAATTGGGGAGGAAAGGTAATTTAAATTCCTCATCCATTTCTATGAAGCTGTGCTTTGGGTTGTACTAAACGAGGCAGGGACAGGCTGTTGGCCTCCTCTGCTGTGAGCTTACTGATGTTTCTATTGCTCTTTTCTTGCCTTTAGCTGTGGTTTTTGACTAAAACTTTGGGTTTTTATCCCCCAACAGGTTCCAAACCCAGTGTCGGGCCACGCTTTCCACAGATGTTTTACCTTTATTCACCCAGTTGCTGGTAGGAAAGATCTGATTTTGTATTTCCAGTTTATTTGTGTGTGACATGTCCTGTGTCTGCTCTACAGGTGCAAGAAATTGAGTTTTGATAGGAAAATATTCTTTTTTGCCAATATTTTGTCCTACACCTCCCTAGTTTAATATTCAGTAAAAACTCTGGCCTTGGCTGCAGATTCCCACTGACAGTTTCACCTTCAGCTTTGAGTTTTGCTCATCTTGATGTGACTTTAATCCCCTGTCAGCAAG
This sequence comes from Callaeas wilsoni, assembly GCA_013398955.1. Classification (NCBI taxonomy): domain Eukaryota; kingdom Metazoa; phylum Chordata; class Aves; order Passeriformes; family Callaeidae; genus Callaeas; species Callaeas wilsoni. The sequence continues at coordinate 11,820 of VWPU01000341.1, read as the reverse complement.
TGGTTCTGTCTTGGGTGGTGATTTTTGCCTTCTAATCTGAGGGATCAGGGTGAGGAGATGACATTGGGTTATAAAGAACCCCTTTCCTAGGTATCCTTTATTCCAGCAGCAAATTTAAAATGTGTTGGTGCAGAAAGCTGTCCTGAGGAGGGGGGAAGATTGGTTCTGCTGCAGAATGGCCCAGCTGGGCACTCAAATGCTCCCACTTCTCCCAGTGAGCAGCAAGAGAATAATTTCATAACTTCCACGTTGTTTGGGGTTCTTCTTTCCGAGCATTCCCTGCTGGAATTGCAGCTGCAGCAGCTGTTCTGTGCCCTGGGGGAGTGACTGTAGGAAATGTCCACACTTAGGGAGCACAAAATCCATCCCTTTTCCCCAGGGCTCCTAAAGCAGAAGATCCACTGTGAAAAAGAGGGAGATGTGGAAGCCCTGGGAGCTGGGGTTTGACAGAGACATCCCGGAGTCCCATTCCCCTTGCCAGAGGGCTGGCACGCACAGGAGCCGTTTCCTCGTGCCTCGGTGTTCACCTGCCCTCCCCTTGCTGTGTTCCCAGGTGGGTGCCAGGCGGGTGAACCTGGCAGCCCTGGCCCGTGCCGCGGGCGTGGTGGGCAGCCTGTGTGCGGATGCTGGCGTGCGGGCACAGCTGGCTCAGAGCAGGGAGTGCTGGCAGGCCTGCCTGCAGCTGCTGGTAAGGGAGCCCGGGGACTATTCCCAGCCCTCCGGCCCTTCCGCCTGCCCCCGCACAGCCCCGAGCCCTCTCCCTCCCTTTGGGATTTGGCCTGAAGGTCCCAGAGAGCCCAGCCCCGTTACAAAGCGGCCCCTTCCAGGGCCGGGCTGTGGTGTGAGCCCAGCCCCCGAAAACTGGAGCATCCAGAGGGTGGGAAGGGATCTCTGCAGCAGCCCGGACATCACGGGCTGCAGCCTGCAGCTTTGGGCCCCAAACACGTGGATTTGTGCCACGAAGGTGTGGGCTTCCAAGCAGGGGTTCAGAGATGCAGCGAGGCAGGAGTCAGAGCGAGGAATGAATTATTTATTAAATTTACAGTACCATTTAGATATTCTAGTTCCATAAAGCAATTGAACAGTGTTCACACTTCTCCTAGGGTGATTGGTCAAAGTCTCAGACACCCACTTAGAAATGTTTTTTCCTAATATAATGTACACAAGGTCAGAAGATACCAGATATGAATGCTATTTACAAAACCCCTATCTATTGTTTACATAGCTTACACAGCAAAGGAAAAGTTCTCACAGAATGAATGCAAGAAGAGAAAATTCCCCTGCTGACAGCATTTCAGCATCCACACAAAGGTGTCCCTAGCTCGGGTTCTCCCGGGCCTTTCCTTCCCCCCGGGCTGCCCCAGCAGGCTGAGGAAGGGCTGTCGCGGCCCTGGGAGCTGATTTGGCTGCCCTGCTCTGCCCACAGGACAGGTGCCCTGATGCCAGCAGCCCTGGGTACCAGCAGTGTGCGTTTGCAGTGCTGGGGCTGATGATGAACATGCTGCTGGAATCCAGTGGGACCATCCAGGTATGCAACACCCGGGAATTTTAAAGAAAATTGTGGTGCTGCAGGTCATTTTTAAGGGTAGTTCACAATTTAAGTAAGTGAAAAGTGGAAAAAATCACAACATTTTCTCCTCCACCACCACCTTTTATATATGCACAGTTAAGGGGAAAAAACCAACGTAAAGTGCATGAATTATCTTTCCATAGTGACATAAATGTTTTGTTTGGAATCACTCTCCAGTTGTGCCATGTTCTGAGATCCTGGGCACATTCCAAAATTGTCCAAAACTGAGGATTCCATCAGGAGGGAAGCTGTTCCCCTGGGGTGGTGCAGAGCTGGTGACCCAGGGGATCCTTTTGTCCCTGAGCCCATTTCTGCCCCAGCTGGAGCTGAGTTTTCCCTGTGTTTTCCAGGACCTGGCTGTGCCCATCAGTGGCAGGTGCCTGGCTCTGCTCAGCCATCAGGACGGAAGGATTGTCACAGTAAGTCACCAACAAAAGCTGGTTTTGGCCTTCCCGAGCTCTTCAGAGCAAACTTCTGCCCTGTGCAGGAGGCTTTGAAGCCTAAAGCATTCCTAATGGCAATGAAGAAATAACAGACCACTCTAACACTCATTTTTATATGGTTTGATGCAAGAGGTTCTCAAGGTTCTCCTGAAATCTGCTTAACAGAAGCTCTTAGAAACCATTCAATCCTTAGGAGGGGTTTCAGCATAAAACTCCTTAAAGATCCATGGACAAGCAAAGGAGCAAGAACAATTTGGGTGTTCAGCAGCTGTTTCTCTTTGCAGTTCTTACATGGGAATTACAGCTGTACTCCTGGGAATGGGGTGGGGCTCCAGGGAGAGCAGCTCCTCCAGGCAGGAGCAGGTGTGGGCTCTGAGTCCCTTCCCTGAGCTCTCAGGAACTGTTCTGAGCTCTTTTACTTCACTCAGTGCCAGCAGTGCTGGGCTGGTCTCCACCAGGCATTTGTATTTTTATTTTTTAACGAATAAACACCCAGGGAGTTGTGCTGGTCCCAGCTTGGGCTCATCTCTCTCTGTGCTGAAGCTCTGCTGTGCTCAGTTTCCAAGAAACAACAAAAAAGCCACATCCTAAAGATGTTCTTTGTAAGATTCTGTAATTCTGGGATTCTCTTAATTTCTGTGAATTTCTCCTTCTAGCACTTTAATTGCTTCAGTCTTACTCTGCAAGAAATAAAATAATTAAGCTGTCTGGACCAACAACCATTTGGTTTTGCTTCTCTCTCCTTTCTCCCTCCTCCAGAGAGCCACTGGAGTGCTGAGCCGTGTCCTGCCGGCGTCTCCCTCAGCAGTGGAGGAAGTGGTGAAAGGAGGAGTGGTGAAGAAAATGCTCAAGTTCTTGAAAGTAAATCCAGCTCTCTTTGTTCCTGCCTGCATTGTCCCTTGAGCAAATCTGATTCCCCCTGTGTTTATCCTCCTTTCCCTGGAGGATGTGTCTGCATCCATGTCCATTGTAACAGCGCTCCCAGGCTTCATTTTAAGCCTTTTTTGGAAACTTTTTTTTAATTCTTAGTTTAATTTTTGCTGTATATCTGTGTCCAGCAGATGTGGATTATGCAGATCGAGTTAGTCTAGCAAAAAATCTGTGGCACTGGGCTCTTGTCAAGGGGAGCTGATGGTTTGAAAAGGATTGGGCTGCAGAGATGCAGGGAATTCCGTGTGTTCATTGCTGGCAGGAACTAAATGAGTTTTTGTGATTCTCAGGCTGTGTTCACCTTGAGATAAATGCCCTGTAAAGGTTCTCATGTGATCCTGGGGCTCCTGAGGAACTCCTGACTGTCCCCATGGTACCCACACTGTCCTGGGCACCGCGGGGGTGAGCTGGGATTGTTCACTCTGCTTTCACCCCGCCAGGCTGGGGGGCAGCTCACATCCCGCTATGCCATAAAGACCCTTTCCATCTGCACCAAGAGCAGCAGGCAAGCTCAGGAAGAGCTGGTGAAGTGGGATAAAAGTAAGTGAGACTTCTGATTTCCAGGGTTTGGGGTTGTTCCTGGTGTGCTCCACGGGGATATTTGGCCTGGAGTTAAAGCCAGGTGGGGCTGGGGGCAGAGGGGGTCCCAGAGCAGTCTCAGGGGGTTTCTGATCTCTTTGCTCTGCCCCTGTGGCACAGCCCTGCTTGGATTGCTTTAGAGCCCAGCCCCAGTCAGTGCTAAGGGAACTACAGCAGAGAACACTTAGGTTTTATTTAAATGGCTGAACCTGCCAAGAAGCCGTCGGTGCCTGCAGTTCAACCCGAACCCCAAGGGTTTCCTCTCAGGAAAAGCCTCTCAGGGCATCATCTCCCTTTTGTGCAGCCCAGATTCCTCTCACTGGCAGCTGCACACAGAGCTTTCATTCCCTCAGATCAGCAGGAACACTTCACCCTCATTCTCTGCACCAAAACTCTGGGTATTCACCTGTGAGAAGTCACTAATTCTTATTTTGGCAGCTCGTTTGCCAGAGGAAACCTCGCAGGTGAGGAAGCTGTGGCTGTGTTTTATCTGGCCAGTGTTCAGTGATCTCTGAATGTTTCAGGATTCTGTGGCCTGTGATCTTGCTGCTGCTTCCAGAGCCAAAACGCTCTGCTGTACTTCGGGGCAGCTCCCAGATGAGCTGAGCTGCTTTGGCAGCTCAGGATGTGCAGAAAGCCTTTTTTTAATGTTCCTTGTTCCAGCTGTTGTTTCCACAACAGCATTTCTGACAAGGCATTTAATTTGGCTCTCTAAGTGCTCTGTGCTGGCCCTGCCGGGATGGCCAGAGGGGCCAGAGGGGGCACCTTCAGCTCCAGCTCCTTTGGGGGAAAGGCACCTGGGCAGGTGGAGCTGAGGCAGCCTCCTGGATCCTGAAATTGCCGTGAAGTTCCCTCGCTCCCCCAGGTTTTCCAGGAAAGCAGCACCACGCTCGCTCCCTGCAGGGAGCACCTGCAGCAGCTCTGAGCGTGTCTAACACAGATTCCCCCTCCTGCCAGGGTTCCAGGTGCTGCTGAAGCTGCTGGAGTCGGGGGATGAGCTGGTTGTGGGGAATGCAGCTTTCTGCCTCAGCCAGTGCCTGCTCGTTCCAGGGGCAGCATCTTCCCTGCTGGGCTCCAGCGCGGTGCTGCTGCTGCTGAGGCAGGCCGGGGGTGACGCCCGGAGAACCTCGGTGCAGCAGAACTCAGCCATTGCCCTGGGCAGGCTCTGCGTGGCTGAGCCAAGGTAGGGCCAAAGATGCTTTTTTACCTTCCCTCTTTTGTTGTGAGGTGATAACCCCTGAAAACCTGAGCGGCATAAGTCAAATCTAGAATTATCAGGTTAATTTATAGAAATACTCCGTGAATTCGATTTCCTCCCTCCACCCAGAATTCCCTCTCGCCGTCCTGTGCCCAGACCTTGCTCTGGGGCTCCTGGGTGTCAGTTCTCTGTCTCCACACCTTTCGAGGAGTTCGTTCACGTGTGCTGGGAGAACAGAAGTGATGTTAGAAGTCTGTAGATCCCAAATGAGCAGTAGAGAGAATCAGCCCTGAGATGGGTATAAAACAGCAGAGACAGAAAGGAGAACTCCTTTTTTCCTTAGTTTTGTTAATCTGAAATGCCATCTCTTTGAAGAACATTATTTATACACCTTTCTGAGGGGAATAATAATTTAGAAACTCTGTATTAAGAGTATCTGTATTAACTCTGTGTTATTGTTATTACCTAGAAACTCTGCTTTAAGAGGGGTTTATTGAATATAGCATTAAACACCCCTGAAAGTTTGGGCAGAGCAGTGAAAGCTTAAAACTTTAATTTTTAGTCACCATCTCTTCTCCCTGTTGTCTTTCCAGGCACATTCCTCAGCTGAGGAAGCTCAATGGCTTGGCCATCCTGAACTCCTCCATGAAATATTTGCACAGCAGCTGAACTCTTCAGAAACCTTCCACAAGTGCCCTTCATCTCACTTGCTGTTTTCTTTTCTTTAATAAAACTAATTCAAAGCACATAAATTTTTCAGTGGCTTTTTGGAGTGGTTTTGGTCCCCCACAGAAGCCAGTGAAACGATACCAGGAGGAAGAAATTAATTTATTATCTCAGCTACCAGCTGAAAGAACACCTTGCATTAGGCTGTCTTTGCTTTGATAACTGACATAAATTTAATAAATGGCCATAAAGACGGTGTAGCTTTTTTTTTCTTGGTTTTGAGCACAGGAAACTGAAGAATTGATTACATTTCTGTGAAGAATAAGCACAGGCCGGTCACATTTGCCTTTAAAAGGGCTCTGCAGCTCTCCTTGACACCTGGGGGTGTTGGGTGTGTGGGGAACGGCTGACAAAGGATCCTTTTCAAAAGAGCAGCTGAAGCATCTTTTGTCCCGCTGGAGAAGGAGACGCTCCTGCCCTCGGGATGGGAAGCAGGCGATGGACGATGGATGCTCAGAAATGCGGGGTTTGAGCTACGAACAGGTACCAAAGCCTGCCTGGAGCCTTCGGGCGCTGCACGAGGGCCGCGAATTTTCCTTTCCAGGGAATGGGAATGGGAATGGGAATGGGAATGGGGATGGGATCCGCCGCCCCTCGGGCTGCGCTGCCCGCGATCCTCGTTGTTCCCTCCCTGGCCGTGCTGCTCTCCCAGCGCTCATCCCGGCCCTCAGCTGCCCTCTGCTCAGAATTTTACTGCCCTCGCCCAGGCAGGGCTGTGGCAGGATCCTCTCTCCTGTCCCCTCGTTTGTGTGCCTGGCACTGAGAGATTCCTGCTGGGTGCTGCTTGCTGCCTCCGGGGAATATTGACAGGGATTTGGGGCTTTATGGCTAAAAAAAAAGGGTGTGGTTGTGATTGTGCCCAAGAAGCCTCTGGGCTCTTCTCCTCTGAGTTCTGTGCTTGTCTCACTGTGGTTTTTGTTCCTGCCTGGGACCCAGGCTGACCCCTGTGGATGTTTTCATGGGCACAAACTGGCAAAAAAATCAGAATTATGGAATAGTTCAGTTAAAAAGGACCTACAACATCACCCAGCCCAGCTGCCTGAGCACTCCAGGGCTGAACAGAAGTCAAAGTGTGTCCAGGACATTGTACAAAATCCCCTCTCCAGGAATCCTTTCCAGGATTTGACCACCTTCTTGGCTAAAAAATGCTTCCTCATATCCAGCTGGAACTCAGCACCTCCCCTTCCATGTCCTCCGTGTCTCCCTGTCCTCCTTGGGAAGCTGCAGAGAGCCAGCAGGCCTCCCCTGAGCCTCCTTTTCCCCAAACTGGACAATGCCAGAGCCCTGAGCCTCGCAGGAGGCGCCTCCAGCCCTGCCCCAGCTCTGCTCCCCTCCTCTGGGTGCATCCAAACCCCTCCACATCCTCACCCAGCCCTCCAGACTGTGTTTAACTCTTCCCTCAGGGCTGCACAAGCACCTTCTCGTGTTCACAGTCACATTTTCCACCTTTTGGACGGAAAATCCACCTGAACACGCTCTGTCCTTTTGTTAAAAACCGATTGATTCCAATTGGTGCAGGGATTTTTTTCCTGGACCAGGTTATTGGTTGGTGCCTGGCCTAAGCTCTTATAAAGTAACCCAATCCTCTGCCCTTCAGAGCAAGCAGCAAATGCCCATTGCTGGGAGGCAGCAGCGGCTCCTCAGGGAGCTGCTCCCAGGTGGGATACCCTTCCTTGGGATGGCTCAGGAGCTGCTCCACGAGATGCAGGAAAAATTCCCCATCTTTCTCCTGCTGGCAGCCGGGCTGGTGGATTTGTCTGGTGAGTGATGGGCTTTGTTCTGATCCCAAAGATTGCTGCTTTTCTGCCTCTTCTGCTCTGTTCTCGGTGGTGTGCTGCCAGCCTCAGGCGTGGGGCAGCTCTGGGAGGAAGGAGCAGCTTCTCCCTGTCTGTGCAGCCCGGGACCTGGGTGAAATGGTTTCACTGGGGGGTGTGAGTGGCCCCACACCAGGACATTGCTGTGCTGCTCCACCTGAGCTCAGCCCCCAAAGAAAATATTGTCTCTTTAGAGGAAAACAAATTAAAAATCCCTTTTCCCAGAGTAGTTCCAAGCAAAATTGGTGCTGCTGAAGCCTTGGTCAGAATCCCCTTTCCCAGGCACCACAGTTCAGCACCACTGACACGTTGTGCTGCCTCTCCTTTGGGAGCAGCTGTCCTGCCAAATATTTCTGACAGCATGAAGGCAGTGCTGGGTTTGTGCTGCCTCGGCCGAGCTCCTGAGGCTGCTGTCACTCACAGCAGGGCTCCAGCCTTGGCTTTCCGCCGTGGTGGGTGCCTGTGAGCATCCCTGGGAGGGCACAGAAATTAACTGGGCTGGTGGAAGCAGTGCTGTGTCCTCAGGCAGGCTGTTCTCTTCAGGAAAGATAAACTTGGGAAATGGCAAAGAATTTTCCACCTAATTAATAATTTTCTTCTTTTTGTGAAGCTGCTAAACCTCCGCTTTGCTTTTGTCAAAAACCACAATTTAAATGCATAACACTTAAGCTTTTAGATTCGTGTCTTTCCTGGCAGGTGCCTAAGGAAAAATGCTTAACGTTTTTGGGGAGGAAAATTCATTTTAGTCTGTGGCTTGGAAAGTATAATTTGGAACATCAACGTTCTGATGTGAAGACAGACAAAGTAAAACACGTGGAGAAAAGAATAACCTATAAAACCAAGGGTCTGCCTTTTTCAATGACAAAGTGGCTGCTTTGGGTTTGAGAAGTTGCTGTGTTCTGTCTGCTCCGTGTCAAAACAAACCTGCCTGGACTCCCTGTACGGATCAGGGAACTCCTGATGGCTCTGGGATACCGGTGGAGGGGAGTGGTAAAGGAGAGCCAGGGGAGGGAGCTCCTTCGGGTTTATTTTAATCCGCTGTGCTGTGGGAGAGCTCCCAGCCTGTCCTCGGCCAGCCTGAGGGCTTCCCTCTCCCTGCGTCCTCTGCAGTGGAGACCAAGGGCTCCTCTCTGGCTGCTTCATGCTTTGGGTCCTTCATGTGATGCTGAGTATCAGCAGCAGAGGATGAGGTTTGTAACAGATGGGAATGGGAACGGGAATGGGAATGAGACTGGGAATGGGAACAGGAACAGGAATGGGAACGGGAATGGGAACGGGAATGGGACTGGGAACAGGAATGGGAACAGGAACGGGAATGGGAACGGGAATGGGACTGGGAACAGGAATGGGAACAGGAACGGGAATGGGAACGGGAATGGGACTGGGAACAGGAATGGGAACAGGAATGGGACTGGCAGTGCCAGAGTGCCCGTGTGGCTCTGGCTGCAGCCATGCCCGCTCAGTTTAGCTGTCCCGAAGGGCTGCTGGAGCTGTTCGGGGCTCGTTAGGACTGAGCCAAAGGCTTGCTCTCTGTTCCCCAGGTGCCTCCAGGAGTGAACGTGCCGTCAGCGCCGTGCTGGGCCTGAGCCCTGCTGGAGCAGCCCAGCCCAGGGCCCAGAGCAGCCCCGTGCCCCTCATGGAGGGTGACTGGGGTGAGGGGACCTTTCATTCCCGGAGCCCAGGAGCTGATCCCAGCACGGGAACAACCTCTGAGTCCCTGTCCCACACAGGGAGGGCTGCAAACAGAACAGCTCTGCTGCCTGGGGCCGTGCCTGGCAGCCTGGGGGTTGCTGAGGTGCTGCACACAGCAGCCTTAAAACCCCAGGACGGACACACATCTCCTGGAAAGCTCTGGAGCGGCTCCACACAGGGATCACAGGCCACCACAGCTCTGGCACTGCAAAGAGAACCAGAAAGCGCTCCTGGGGCTGCTGTCAGCCCTCCCAGCTCCAGCTCTGGGCTGCCCCGGCCCTTTCCCAGCGGAGGGACACACCGGGACTCTCCCCAGGTCACAGCTCTCTCTTCTCCTCCTGTCACCAAGCAGAAGGAGGTGCCAAGTCCCAAAACTTCTCTTCTGACTCCAACGCTTCATTTTCATCCTCCGAGAAGAGAAACGGCAGCATCTGCATTTCCCCCCCGAGCTGGGATTTCTCCTGGGAGAGCAGAGGAGGGCTGGCTGCCCACAGGAATGCTTCCCACTGGGACAAGGCCCAGGGACACGAACCCTCCAGGCCAGCCTGACCCCAGAGCAGGGGTGACACCTGCCCACCTGAGGAAGACCCAGAGCTTGGATGCCGGAGTTACAACATTTGCATTCCCACCACAGGCAGCTCCAGGGGACCTCGGCTCAGTCTATCCCAGAACAACACAGGCCAGGCCCCTTCCGTTTTCCCCTCTTGTGTCTCTGCAGCAGGAAAGCACAGGCAGCAAAGGCAGAAATCCAACACCAGCTGTCACAAACGGCTCTGGACACCCAGCCCCGCTGCCTGCCCCTCACACCCTCCCACCAGGCAGCGTAAATTCTTCTTCATCCTTGATGGAAGCTCCAGCTCCTGATGAATTCCTTCCATCTCCGTTCCAAGGCACTCCTGGTGGACAGCAGCCCCTCTCTTCACACAGGGCTCTCAACTGCACCAAACACGTTCCCCCAGAGACCAACAGGAGCTCTCAGGAAATGGCAGCTCTGGCTCTCCAAGGAGATGCTGCTCCTTGGGCAGCGACAGGGAGACCTGGGAAACCTCCCTCCCCTGAGAGCCCACAGCCTTCTCTTGGCTCACCCTCGCTAAGCCAGTTGTGGATTTCCACGTTAAAACCTTCCACGACTACTAAAGAGCTCGAAGAAGAAACATCTCCCCTCTCTCCAGGAATGCCCACCTTTGGGAATGCAGATCTCCAGCCCTGGGATTCTGTCCCAGCGGGGTTTCAGCCTCCTGGTGCCTCTGCTCCTCCTCGTGCTGGGATGCAGCTCACGGGCCTCCCCACCCCTGCTGGGAGAGGACTCCACACCCCAACCACCCCGTCCACATCTGCTGGCTCTGGGTCCCGGCTCCAAGGAGCTTCTGCCCCTCCTGTGCCTCGGGGAGCCTTGGCTGGGATGCTGCAGGTGAGCACAGGGCACGACTCCAGGAGAAGCAAACCTGGTTCCCCACCACTGACCCCAGCAGCCAGCCCTGTCCCCAAAACTGGTTCTCCACCACTGACCCCAGCAGCCAGCCCCATCCCCAAACCTGGCTCCCCACCACTGACCCCAGCAGCCAGCCCCGTCCCCAGACCTGGTTCTCCACCACTGACCCCAGCAGCCAGCCCCGTCCCCAGACCTGGTTCTCCACCACTGACCCCAGCAGCCAGCCCCGTCCCCAGACCTGGTTCTCCACCACTGACCCCAGCAGCCAGCCCCGTCCCCAGACCTGGTTCTCCACCACTGACCCCAGCAGCCAGCCCTGTCCCCAGCCCCTCCAGAGCACACAGGGACCAGGCAGTTCCCCTTCCCAGCCCTGTCCCTCCCAGCCCCGCCAAGCCGGGAGCTCCTGCTCCAGTCCTGCTCTTGTCCCAAGGCCAGGGAAGCCATCCCAGCTCCACCACGGCACATCCCAGTCCAGGGGTGCCCGGGGAGGTGCCAGCACCCCTGGCACAGGCTCTGGTGCACCAGTTCAGGATGTCCCTCGATGCAGCTGCCAAGAACCTCAGCACAGTCAGAGGTGACTCCCTGACCCTGCTGCCCTCGTCCCCACACTTGTCCTTTGTGTTGAAGAGCACTGATGGCATGATCTGCCTGCAGCCCATGCAGGATTCCCCTCTCCCCACAGAATTCCCAAATGCCAGTGTTGGGGGGCTGCTTTCCCTCCAGCAAATCCTGGCAGCCTCCAATTCTTCAGCGCTGGACCTTGTGAACTTCCAGCACCTGAGCCCTTCCAGCTTGGTTCTGGTCAGGCCTGTGTTCGTCCTGCTGCCCAGTGACAGAGCACACCCACAGGTGCTGCCCTCTCCTCAGGGTGACCTCGGAATGGCCCAGCTGGCCACCAGTGTGGGGACAACTGGGAGCAGCCAGGATATCTCGGTGAAACCCGGCTCCTCTTATCCCGCTGGGAAGCCTGTGAGACCTGAAACTGCTCTGCCCACCGCGTCCAAGCAACAAGCAGAGGGAGCAAAAGTAACTTCTGAGCCAGTGCCAGCTAATCCTAATCCTACAGCCCTCAGGGGCTTGTCCCCAGCTGCCACCTCAGCCCCAGGCCTTGTGCTGGACCCAAGGATGAGCCCCACAGCGCAGATCATGTCCGAGGAGATGCAGATTCCTGCTCCCCATCCCCAGCTGGCCACGGGCACTGCTCTGCTTTTCCTGTCAGCAGAGCCCGTCACCTCCCCGGTGCCACCGGAGCTGGTGTCCTCTCAGAGCCCCCAGTCCTCCCCCAGAGTGGTTTTCACCCCCGAAAGGTCACAGTCCTCACCTGCAGCTCCTTTCCTGCCAGCAAAGGGACTCCGTGGTTCCCCAGAGCCTGCCCAGCCCGGGAGCAGCACAGGGGCTGCAGGGCAGGTCCGGCACGGCCAGGGAGGCTCAGTGCC
>VWPU01000340.1:0-30391 GCA_013398955.1 Callaeas wilsoni | reverse complement strand
GGGTGGGCGGGGCGGGGGGCGGTCCCGGGGAGGTGCTCGGAGCCTTCGCGGCCGCCGGGGCCGGGCAGAGCCGCCCGCAGCGCACCATGAGCGGCCGCGTCGGGGACCTGAGCCCGCGGCAGGCGGAGGTGCTGGCCCAGGTGAGCTGGGACGGGGCGACCGCGGGGCTGCGGGGGGACCGGGGCCAGGGCCGGGCGGTGCCACCCCGATGTGCGCCCGCATCCGCCGCGGGACCGGCATCACCCTCGCCCCGCACCCCAAACCCACCGGCAGCACTTCTGCTTCCGGCCCCGGGGGGGCTCCACACCCCCCACCGCACCCCAAACCCACCGGCATCACCCCTGCTCTCGGCCCCGGGGGGCTCCCACCGCCTCCTCCAGCCCCTCCATCCCGAGCTCCAAGCCCCCCGGCATCACCCCCGCTCCGGGCTCCGGAGGGCTCCGCACACCAAACCTACCGGCTTCACCCCGATTCCCGGCCCCAGGGAGGTCCCATGGCCTTCAGCCTCCACCCCGCCCCCTGAATCCGGCCCCGGGAGGCTCCCTCTGCCTCCATCCCTCATACCGGACCCCAAACACACGGGCTGAGCCCCACTGTGGCACTGCCCACCAGGGCAGGACCGTCCTGGGTGGGTCCTGGGGGTCTCGCTGGCTGGACCATCCCGCTGGTGGGCCCCCATCCCTCTCCCATCCTCCCCGGAACTGGGGAACCTCCTGCTTCACTGCAGGGCCCTTGGGACAGGGGTCTTCTGCCACTTCCATCCCACCCTGGACCCCATGCCCACGGGCTGAGCCCCCTGTGGTGCTGCCCACCAGGGAAGGACCATCCCAGGTGTCCCACCAGACTGGGCACTGCCAAGCCCCATATCCTTCTCCCACCCTTCACATGGGACTGGAAAACTTCCTCCCCCCACCGCAGGGATTGAGGGCCCGGGGACACCCAGAACCAGTGATTGTCACCCACCACGGCCACCTCTGCCAGCGCTCGTGTTTGGGTGCCAGCGGTTATCGGGGTTCAGTGTATCCCAACCACGAGGGCACCCCCCGTGCCTTTATCTTATCGCTGCCTTTCAGACCCAGCCAAATTCCACAGGCGGGCGATGACCCCGCGGGTGCCAGCACGGGGGGCAGGGGCAGGCGTGGGGCACGGAGCCCAAACCGTGCCTGGTGCCAGCCGTGCCCTGAGTGGGTGAGGGAGGCGAGCGGCCGAACCCGTTTGTCCACCACCACCGGCTTTGTCCCAGGGTGAAGGAGCTAATCCCGGGTTTAATTACCCCTAAATTCAGCGGGAGATAAGCTAATCAGGCTCATTAAGGGGAGGGCCTCGGCTGGTACTGAGATTTGGGCCGTAGCCTGGTTGGGGTGAGCGGGGCCACGTGGAGAGGAGACCCTGGATCCCCAAACCTCCCAGTTCCAACACCCTCCTGCTTGTGCTGGGGGGCTGTGACCCACTGAGGGGAGGTCACAAACAGCAGAGGACACAGTGACCAGCTCTATCCCAAAGGACACCACTGGTGGAGACTTGTCTGCTTGGTCCCTCCCTGAGGGGACCCCAAATCCCTCAGTCCTGCACCCCAACACCCTCCTGCCTGTGTCATGGGGCTGTGACCTACTGCAGTGTCACTGAAACAGGGGGGGACACATGGTGAACTGCTGGTGACTGGCTTCATCCCAAGGATGCCACTGACGGAGCCCGGTCTGCCTGCTCCCTGCAGGACCCCCTCTGAGGGGCCCCAGCTTTCCCAACCCCCCCAGTCCTGCACCCCAACACCCTCCTGCCTGTGCCAGAGGGGCTGTGACCCACTGGGGTGTCACTGGAGCAGGGGTACACGCACTGACCGCCTCCATCCATCCCAAAGGACGCCACTGGAGGGGACTGGTTCAGCCAGTCCCTGTGGGACCCCCCGGGAGGAGCGGGGTGGTGACAGCCCACACTCACATCTTACGCAAGGCCTTGGGGACACCTTGTACTGGAGGACGCCCAGAGCATGGCAGGCGGCCTGGAGACAGTCCCCTGCCAGGTGACCGCTGATCCCGGCTGCACATGTGGCAGGGATGGGGCGCAGGGTGACCCTTCTCTCCTGGGAATGTCCCAGTCCTGGTTGGCATGGGGGGACAAGGGACAAAACTCCAGCCTTGAAGTTTTTGGGGAGGATCAGGGATCCCTTCACCAACTGTCCCTCTTGTCCCTGCAGTTCCGGGAGAAGCTGCAGGACGTGCTGCCCTCCCTACCCTCCCAGGACGACTATTGCCTCCTGAAATGGCTCCGAGGTAACCCCGAAGTGGGGGACAGCCCTGGCAGGGTGGGAGCCCCCTGGGGCGCTGGTGGGGGGCTGAGCTCTCTGCTCTCTTGCAGCGCGCTCCTTCGACCTGCCCAAGGCAGAGGCGATGCTCCGCAAGGTGAGAGGGGCACCCTGCTTTTGGGGGGACCCTGCTGTGCTGGGACATACCTGGTGTGGGACCCCCTGCCCTGGGCCACCAGCCCCAGCAAGGGTGACCTGCCCATGGGGTTCACCTTGTCCCAAATCTCACCCTGGCCTGCTCTGCCCCCGCTGCAGCACATCGAGGTCCGCAAGCACATGGACGCCGACAACATCATCGCCTGGGAGCCACCTGAGGTGAGTGTCCCTGGCCTTCTGGGGTGGCCCTGGAGGGGACCGTCCCCCTGAGTCCCCCAGGGTGTGTGTGAGGTGCCCTGAGCCCCCCGTGCTCCTGCAGGTGATCCGGAAGTACATGTCCGGCGGGATGTGCGGCTACGACCGGGAGGGCAGCCCGGTGTGGTACGAGATCATCGGGCCGCTGGACGCCAAGGGGCTGCTGTTCTCCGCCTCCAAGCAGGACCTGATCAAGAACAAGTTCCGGGACTGTGAAGTGCTCCGGCACGAGTGTGAGCAGCAGAGTGAAAAGGTGGGAACCTCTGCTGGCCCCAACAGACCTGTGGGACCATGTCCCTGCCAGCTCCATGTGTCCACATTTGGTCTGCCCCTAGCAGTCATCATCTTCCCCAGCCTTATAGGTCCCTGTCGTGTCCATTTCCCTCTGTCCGTGCTCCTACCAGCCCCATAAGTCCATGTCCATTCCCACAACTAAATGTCTTTCCCAGCCCCATACGTCCATGTCTGGTCCATCCCAACCAGACAATGTCCTTGACAGCCCTATATATCTTATAAGTCCATGTCCTGTCCATCCCCCTCAGCCTTTGTCCCTGCCAGCCCATGTCCTGTCCATATCCACCACCCAGTGTCCTCTCCTCCCCCATATGTCCATCTCTGGTCCATCTCTCCCAGCCAATGTCCTCACTCGCCAGCCCTGCAGGTCCATGTCCTGTCCATCTCCTTCAGCCCCACAAGTGCATGTCCTGTCCACCCCACCATGGACCATGTCCCTGCCAACCCCATATGTCCATCTCTGGTTCATCCTCCCACCCCAGAAGTGTACATCCTGTCCATCCCCACCAGTCCATGTCCCTGCTGTCCCTCAGCCCATGTCCCTGTCCCAGCTCCCATGAGGCCCCTTCTCCCCACACCAGTACTTGGGAGGAGGCTCTGGCTGGGGTGACCAGCTTGGTGGGGATCACCCCATCCCTGGAGCTCCCTGTGGGTCCTGCCTGATCCCCCCCATCCTCCCATCCCAGCTGGGCAAGAAGATTGAGATGGTGATGATGGTGTACGACTGTGAAGGCCTGGGCCTGAAGCACCTCTGGAAGCCAGCTGTGGACACATATGGGGAGGTGAGGGCTCCTGCCCACCCCTCCTCCCGCTGGACCACAGGGATCTGGGCCGACCCCTGGGATGATGCAGGAGCAGGTCCCTGCAGTGCCCAGCACCCCCCAGTGTTCTGGGGTGGGGTCCTGGTGGGTGCATGGGATGGGTGACCTCCGCTGCCCCTGTCCTGCAGATCCTGTCCATGTTCGAGGAGAATTACCCCGAGTCCCTCAAGCGCCTCTTTATTGTGAAGGGTGAGTTCAGCCCCGGGCTCCTGCTCCCCTTATCCAGGTGCTGACACTCCCCTAATGCCCCCCTCTACGCCAGCCCCCAAGCTCTTCCCCGTGGCCTACAACCTGGTCAAGCACTTCCTGAGCGAGGACACGCGCAAGAAGGTCGTGGTGCTGGGATGTGAGTCCTGACCCTCCCCGGGGCATCCCAAATGGGGGGTGACACGTCCCCCCTCTGCTGTCACCCCACCCAGGGGGGATACCCCGACTCACAGCCCCCCAAACCCACTGTCCTCCCCCCCAGCCAACTGGAAGGAGGTCCTGCAGAAGTACATCGACCCCGCGCAGATCCCGGTGGAGTACGGGGGGACACTGACAGACCCTGATGGGGACCCCAAGTGCTCCAGCAAGGTAGGAGGAGCCCCTGCTGGGTTCTTTAGGGGTGCTGGGCAGTTCCCCCACCCACACATCCTCCATCCCTTCCAGATCAACTACGGGGGGGACGTGCCCCAGCATTACTACGTGCGGGACCAGCTGGCGCAGCAGTACGAACACTCGGTCGTGGTCAACCGGGGCTCGTCCCACCAGATCGAGTACGAGATCCTCTTCCCCGGCTGCGTCCTCAGGTGAGCGGCGGCTCTGCGCCGCGGGAAGCGGGTGACAGCCGCGGTGTCCCCGCCCGGCCGCAGCACCGCCCCTCTGCCCTGCAGGTGGCAGTTCCGCTCCGAGGGCGCCGACATCGGCTTCGGGGTGTACCTGAAGACCAAGATCGGGGAGCGGCAGCGGGCGGGCGACATGACCGAGGTGCTCCCCAACCAGCGCTACAACGCACACATGGTGCCCGAGGACGGCTCCCTCACCTGCTCCACGGCCGGCATTTGTGAGTGCCGAGCCCTCCTCGGGGCGCAGGAGGGGCCCCCGGGGCGTTCCCCGTGTCCCTGACCCCACCGTGTCCCTGACGCCCCTGTCCCCCCGCAGATGTCCTGCGCTTCGACAACACCTACAGCTTCCTCCACTCCAAGAAGGTGAGCTACAGCGTGGAGGTGCTGCTGCCCGACACCGCCTCGGCCCAGCAGATCCAGGGGGAGTCCCCCAACCACAGCCCCTGAGCCCCCCCGGGCTGCACCGCGCCCCCAGGATGGCCCCGCAGGAGGATGGAGCCGGGGCCGAGCCCCGGAGCTGCCGGACTGAGGCGGGGGCCGAGCAGGGCCGGACGGGGCCGAGCGCCCGCAGCCCCCCCAAACTGTGTGCCTTATGTGGGTCCCACACCCACCGCTGCTGCTGCCTGGGGTGGGGAGTAAAGGGATGGACTGAGCGGGCTCTGCTCCGGTTTGTGGCTCCCCGGAACAAGAACTGCCCCTGCTGCCCCCCTCAACCCTACAACCCGACCAGCTGTCCCCCCAGCCCCTGAACTGCCCCCAGCTCCCTAACTGCCCCCTCAGTTTCATAACTGCTTCCCCCAGCCCCTTAACTGTCCTCCCAGTCCCACAATTACCCACCCAGTCCCAGAATGGCGCCCCAGACCCGCCCCTGCTGCCCCCTCAGCCCCACAACCGCCCCAGCTGCCCCCAGCCACTTAACTGTCCCCTCAGTCCCACAACTGCCCCCCAGTCCCATAAGTGCCCCCTCAGCCTTCTGACTGTCCCTCCAGACCCGTAACTGCCCCCCGGTCCCGTCACTTCTCCGCCAGCCCCACAATGCCCCCGTGACCGCCGGTGACGGACGGCCGCGGGGTCACGTGGGCGGCCAGGCCCCGCCCCCCGCCATCCCGCGTCCCCAAGGGGCGGGGCCAGGACGTGACACGCGGGGCGGGCTCATGCAAATATGACCCCGGGTGGGCGTGGCTTGGTGACGTGAAACGGGGGCGGGGCATGCGGCGGGAGCGGTGGCGCGCGCCATGGGGCAGGAGGAGCCCGACCTGTACCGGGACACGTGGGTCCGATACCTGGGTGAGCACCGGGAACCGGGCACCGGCACCGGGCACTGACATTGAGCGCTGACACCGGGAGCGGGCTCTGACACCAGAAACCGGGTACCGGCACCGGGCACTGACATTGAGCGCTGACACCGGGAAGCGGGCACTGACATTGAGTGCAGAGCACTGACACCGGGTACCGGCGCCAGGAACTACGGGAGCGCCGGGAACTGGGCACTGACACCGGGAATCGGGTACTGACTTCGGGTACCAGCACCGGGCACTGACACTGAGTACAGGCACGGGGACCTGGGCATTGACATGGGGCACTAACATCAAATACTGACACTGGGCACGGACATCGGGTACCGGCAGCACGAACAGCGAGCGCTGACCCTGGGTAGAGGGCACTGACATTGGGTACCGGCTGCACAAACGGGGCAGTGATACCGGGACACCGGCCCCTGTCACAGGGTACAGACACCGGGAACTGGGCACTGACAGTGGGTGCTGACCTCAGGAACTGGGCATCGGTGTTGGGCACTGAGCACAGCACTGGACACTGGTACCGGGTACCAATATCAGGCACCACACCAGAAATGCACTGGCACTCGGCACAGCTTTAGGAACTTGACACCAGACACTGCATTGGGTACCGGGCACCAACACCACACACGGAACCGGCACCAGGCACTGACACCACAGAGTGCACTGGGTCTGTCATACTGGGCACAGGGCACTGGCACCCAGCACCGAGTGCTAGGCACTGCACCGGGCACTGATACACGGTTCTGGTACCGGATATCAGACCACACAGCAGGCCCTGGCACTGCACAGCACGCAGGGGAAGAGCACTGCACACCAACACCAGGTACCTGTCACTGTCACCTACACTGGCTAGTGGCATCACCCACCAGCACTGTGCATGGACACTGGATACCAGGACCAGTTATGGGCACTGGGCATAGACACAGATACCAGAAGTGGGCACTGTCACTAGCACTGGGCACCAGTCACAGACTCCAGCACGGGCAGTGGTCACCTCCAACCCAGCTGTCCTGGTGGCACTGGGGTCCAAGGAGACCCAGGCACTCCAACACCCCCTGTGCAGGATCCATCCAGTGGCACTGGGACACCCTGGAGAGGTGACATAGGGACACAGTCGGTCCCTGACCCTACCATCCCCTCAGGTTACGCCAACGAGGTGGGTGAGTCCTTCCGCCCACTGGTGCCAGTGCCGGTGGTGTGGGCCAGCTATGGCGTGGCCACCGCCTACGTGACCGCCGATGCCATCGACAAGGGTCGGAAAGCCGCCACCGTGAGTGCCACCTCCTCCTCACCCCTCCAGCCTCTCCCTCCCTGCCCTTCCACTGACCCCTGTGTCCCCCCAGGCCCACGCGCAGGACCCCACGCGGGTGGGGGTGGCCGTGGTGGACACCTTCGTGTGGCAGAGCCTGGCCTCAGTGGCCATCCCCGGCTTCACCATCAACCGGCTCTGCGCCGCCTCGCTGGCCCTGCTGGGGTCCCTCACCCGCTGGCCCCTGCCCGTGCGCCGCTGGACCACCACTGCCCTGGGGCTGGCTGCCATCCCCCTCATCATCACCCCCATCGACAGGTAATGGGTTCACTGGGACACCCCTGGGGCAGGGGGACAGTCAGGTGCCACCACCCCATCCCCACAGCCCAGAGGGATGGAGTACATTTGTCTCTTTGGAGACCAGTCCCAGTAGGGGCTGGGAGCAGAGGGTGGTGACGGGGTGTCTCCGCTCCAAAGGGGCGTTGCTGGGGTCCAGCCAGGACATGTCCCTGTCAGGATGGGGATTATCCGGAGCTGAGCCAGGATTAACACAGTGAGGCTGCGCTAAGCCTGGTTTTGGTGGCGCTGGTGTCCCAGGGATATTAAGGACAGCCCCACCCATCCCACATCACATCCACTGCCCCAGAGACACCCCCCCCGGGACCCCACTGATGCCCTCTCCTGCTGCAGGACTGTGGATTTCCTGATGGATTCCAGCCTCCGCAAGCTTTACGGGACACCAGGAGAGCCCCCGACGTCCCACTGAGCACCACCCCACGCACTCTGGGGAAACTGAGGCATGCTGCTGTGACCCACCTACTGTGACCCTTCACTCTGGTGACCCCCAGAGTGGCCACCCTGCCCCACACAGGTCCTAATAAACCATTTCAAACATGACCCCTGATGGGTGATGCTGAAGTGCCATCACGGCAAGGCCATGTCCTCTCCTGGGGGACACATGGATCTGGGTAGGTCCCAACCCCTCAGGGGTCTCCACCTGGGAGAGGGGGTCTCTACCTGGCCAGAGCAGCCCTGCTGGCCCCACCCTGAAACCCCTCCATCTCCACAGCCTCATGGGACATCCTGGTGACTGTTTGCAAGGACACAAAATCCACCCAGCCAGGAGCCACCAGCTCCAGCACCACAGACTGGGACAATGCCACAACACCTGGAAGCCATATCTCCAGGTACACCTAGAGGAACCTGGAGGAGAGGAGATGTAGCTTGCCAGTGTAGTGGCACATCCCCATCCCTTGGTGGCATCCACACGCTACCACCAGGAGAAACTTCAGCGAAAACAAAACCACTTTTATTGAAGAGAAAGGGGCTCTGGTCCCACCTCGCCCTGTTTCTCCATCTCCCTGAGGACCAGGGCCCCCACCACGCTCTGCAGCTCATCCTGGAAGGGACACCTCTGCCTCGGGGGCCGCCGTCCCCGCCGGGGTCTGCCCAGGCGCCAGGTGGTCAGGGCCATCCCCAGCAGCCCCCCCAGCACAGCGACCACCACCATGGCACCGCCCACCAGGGCCAGCCCAGCCAGCAGGAACCTCTTCAGTGTCCGGCATGGTGCTGGGGATGGCAAAAAACACACCTGGGGGTCAGAGGAGAGTTCAGCACAAGGGGTGGGGGTTCTGGGGACATGGGAGAGGGTTGGGGTGTCCCTCACCTTTGTACCATGGCACCTTCTCCTTCTGCAGCAGCACTGGTCCAACTGTCACCCGGTGGAGTGTTCCCTCTCCTGGGAATGCTATGGGAGGATATGTCCAATGCAGTCCAGCCCAGGCCCGGGAGCCCTCCCAAGACCCTGAAACAATATGGGGCCACCCTGTCCCACCCCCGGTACCTGGCATGGCTCCACGGAGGGTGTCAGCAGGGGGACAACCAGTGTCACAGCAGTGGCATGGGGCACTCTGGACAGGGTCCTCTGTGTTGTGCCAGCTGGGAGAGGAGAGGACAGAACTGGGGGGGCGGCTCTAGGGTCCCCAGACTGCACCACAAGACCCATGTGGTGCCACCCCAGAGGAGATGTCTCTAAGCACGTCCCCAACACATCTGCAGCATGAGGGAGCTGGGACCTGGGGTGATGCCACCAGCTGCCATTGAATAAGAGGTGACATCCAGACCACAGAGGGGTGACTTGGTCCTCCCAGAAGTGGGTTCTGCCCCCAACACACCCATGGGGTGCTCGTGTCCCAGGGCACCCAGCATACCTGGCCGTGGTGTGGCTGTAGAAGCAGGACCTGGTGGCACGTCCTCGTCCCCATGCCCTCAGCAGGCAGTGCACATAGACCTGCTGAGACACCACATCCTTCCTCAGGGACGCTGCTCTCCTTCCACACAACCTCCTGGGGCTGAGACCACCCCAGCAGGAGCAGTATGTCTCAGGATGGACAATGCTTTGGGACATCCAGCTCATCCCCCTCCCTGGGACCTCCATCCCACCACCAACGGCATCATCCCCCCCTCACCTGCTCCTCCTCGGGCTCACCCTCCAGCGTGGGGGCCAGGATGGAGAGCTGGAGGACAGACCCCCCTCTCTGGTGCTGGACAGACACATTCCCCAGCTTCTCCCCGTGCAGGCATCTGTGGCAGGAGAGTGACACAGGGACATTCCAGGGCTGTCTCCAGGTTCTGGACATCCCTTTCCATCAGGAGGTCCTGCAGGACCCCAGGGGGCCTGGAGAAGGAGCCCCTACTTCCTGCCCCACCAGCACTGACCCACAGCTGTTCACCACCATGAAGACCCTCCTGGAGTGTCCTGGCTGCTCTGTGGTGGTCCTGTAGCACTGATCCACATGTATCTTCATGGAGATGCTGGGACTGAAGCGGACACTGGCTTCCAGGTGGATCATAGAGCCAGGGCTGAGCACTGGCAGCTTCTCTGGAGTGGCACTGGAGTCCTCTGAGAAGTGTGGGTTCAGTGTGACACCCTCAAACCTATCCCACCAGAGATAGGGGCACCAGACACATCCCAGACCACCACCCACCAGTGTCTTGGCCCCCATCCCTACAGCCTCCCCCTTTCAGAGCCCACCCCTGCCCTGGCTCTGCCCCCCAGGCCTGGCTTCCCTGCTCTCCAGAGCTACAGCACCTTCCTGGACCTCCCCATGGAGCTGAGAGGGACCATGTCACCCATCAGGGGCAGAGCTGACCCCCAAACCCCATTGTGGTATCAGGCACAGGACTGGGAACATCTCAAAGCCTCACCATCCAAAGCCCTACACCCTCCACAAGGACAAGGGGGAGTTCCTGCATGGACAGCCACCTTTCCTGGTGGTCCTGGTGCTGGGGCCAGCCAGGAGAAGGCACTGACTGCTGCTGGTTGAGCCCAAGGGTCTTGGCTGGACCCATGCCGTGGTCTCAGCCCCCAGCGTTTTCCCACAGCACCCCCAGAGCACTCACCATCCAGGAGCCTCAGGGTGAAGTTCATGATAGGCTCCTCAGAGTGGGGGTGAGGAGGAACTGTCCCTGTCCCCATGCCTGAGGACATCCCCGGAGCTGTCACTGTGTGACCAGGGGGCTCTGAGGCAACTGGAGCCACGGTGGTCCCTGCAAGGGGAGGGCTGAGCCAGCAGTAGCATGTCCCAGACACAGCAGGGATATCCAGGTCCTCAGGTGTCGCCAGGACTCGTTGGGGACAGGTGGCAGCAGCACAAAGGCAGGGACAGCACCCAGGAGCACATCAGGGGCTCCTCTGTCCCCAGCCCCACCGCAGCAGGAATTCACCTGCACTACAGGAATACACCAGGAGCATTCCCAGCACCGTGACCCTGACCAGGGCTGGGGACAGACCAGGAGCTGCTCATGTGCTGGGACACCACTCTCAGCAGTCTCCACCAGTGCCTCTGATCCCCCCATCCCAACCAGGTCCCACTAGCCCTGCTGGGACCTGGGGGAGCTCCTGGCAGCCCCTTGCCCCCAGTCCTCAGAGCTTGGGATCATTTTAGGAAGGCTCCTTGCCACCAGGACAGCCCCCAGGTGATCACCAGGAACCAGCGCTGGACAAAGCAAGGGGCACCCACCACCCACCTCCCCCAGTGCGAGGACTGAAGGGGGGTCCCAGCCCCACTCACCTGCCGCCCCCAGCACAGCCCCATACACCAGCACCAACAAGCACAGCTCCATCCCCAGGGAGCAGCATCCCCACCCCACCAGCTGGGGGTCTTTAAGGACTTGGGGCTGGGTGTCAATGGGGCCCAGCTGGCACTGATAGGACTGGGGGCTTTGCTTGGCCTCTGCAGCCATTGGCAGCCCCACACCTGGGGCTGGTCCCGGCCCTCACACCTTCCCAGTCCCACCACAAGAGTCTGTGCCCATCTTCCAGACCCCATTCCATCCCACAGTTCCAGTGCCACCACTCAGACTGGTCCTGCAGGTGGTCCTGAGCATGATCCTTTACCCACCAGTTGGTCCTGGTCCCATACTCACCAATCAGTTCTGTTCCCAGATGTGATGCTGGGCCCCTCCATGTCATTGTTGTGGTCCTGGTCCTCAGCAAGGTCCAGATCCCACCACAAGGTCCCATCCCTGTCAGCTCGTCCTGGTCCTGTGCATGGTGCTGGTTCCACTGTGTCCTTTTACTCCTGCACGTGGTCCTGATCCAACCAGTTTGCCCTGGTCCCAGTTCACCATATGGTCTGGTCCCATCACTCAGCCTTGGTCCCTTGGATGTCTCTGGTCCCATCTCATGGTTCCTAAGCCCACCACAGTTTTGACCCCACCATTGTCGGGATCCCTTGGCCGATACTGGTCCCACCAGAGAGTCCCACTCCCCAGCACCCCTTCTTGTCCCATCATAGTTCTGCTTCCAGCTCTCCTGGAGAGGAAGACCACCTGGGACCAGCAGTTTGGTCACAGCCAGGACAGAGACCTGGTGAAGCGCTTGTGTCCCTGAGTCCTGCCTGTCTCAGGTGTCCCCATCACAGCCCCAACACCCCACCACAGGCCTCCTCTGAGTGGGCTGACCTGGTGGCCCGGGCACAGAGGGACAGAGAGCGTGAAGTCCCACTGCAAGTCCCATGGCCACTCCTGAAATGGGGTGCCCCTCACCAGCTGCGGAGCTGGGATGTGGTGGCATAAGTGGTTTGTGTCACCAATGATGGCTGTCCCATGGCTCTGGTGTCCCTGTGAAGCCAGCAGACCTTCCTGGGGGCACCTGCACACAATGCGGATGTCCCCCAGCACCCACCCCAGGGACACCAGGGACAGACCCAGGCACCCCACTTACACTGGGGGTCACATTCCTCAGCACTGCCGGGGGACATGGGGTCCCCCACCCCCAGGACTGATGGGACAGTGGTGCCAGGACCCTCGGGAGCTCCCAGAAGGAGCAGGGACTGGCTGAGCATCCTGCTGTGGCTGTAAGAACATATGAACCCCATCCATCCCATCCCATCCCAGAGAAGAAGGAGATGGCTGGAGACCAGCCGGACCATCCTTATACTAAAAACTGCCCAATATACAATTATATTACAAAAGTAAATAGTTTTTTTTTATTCCTGGTCTTTACAGAAGGAGCTGAACACAGACAAGAGGGTCCCTTTGCTGGGGGGGAGGCTCAGCCACAGGTGCCACCTCTGTGCCCAGCCAGGGCCACTCTCAGTGGGACATGGCATCACCGGTGTCATCCAGCCCAGCTGGGACGCACGACGTTTGTCCCCAAGGCAGGGTGGAGACTGGGGACGACCCCCGCCCTCAGCATCCCCACTATGCCCTGGATGCCATCATGGGGACAGTCCCACTGCACCCGCTCCCATCTCCTCCCCACACCAGTTGTCACCAGACCCTGTTGGCCTTTTGGGATGTCCCCTGTGGGAACCAGGGCCATGGGCCCCTCTAACTGGGATGATGGGGGTGGGGAGAGGGTGCCCTTTGCCACACGGACCTGTTCATAAAGGCCGGGGCTTTTGGGGTGGGTTTTCCAATCTCCAAATGGCTCTGGTTGGCTCCGGGTCACAGCCTGCCATGGAGTGATGGCTGTGGGTGGGCTGAGAATATGCTGCACTCATCACACCCATGGGCTGAGGCAGTGCAGCAGGTTCTGACACTCCCACACCCCAAAACCGGGGCTCAGTGGGCTGATTTGAGGAGCCCCTGGAGGGCTGGGCTCCCTGTGGGCATCTCTGCCCACCCTGGGCAAAGGGGCCCCTCTGCCACTGCTGTCCCAGCACATCCCTGCCTGCACCCAGCAACCTGGTGATGGTTGTCCTGCTCCCACTATGACGAGGCCACATCCTTCACAAATCCCTCCTCCAGCCTTTCGGTGGGGAAGGAAGAAGTGGATCCTGCAGGAAAACACCACCCCTGAGCCCCCAGTCCTTGACCCCGTTGATGGAGGCAGAGTCTCCATTCTCTTGCCCAAGCTGAGGCTCTGCAGGAAGGTGAAGGAGGATCCCCTCAAAAGTTCCTGCACTCCAGAGCCTCCAGCCAGTTCCAAACCAAGACAACCATGAGTAAGAAAAATGAAAGCACCTGGTTCTTCCCCAGGGAAGCAGGGCACCTGCCAGCCCCTACCACTTGAGGAAGTCCCGCACGTAGCTCCATAGCTTGGTGATCCAGAGGTTGGCCCCCAGGTCAGTCAGGTACTGGATTTCGGGTGTCAGCATCTTGCGGCACAGCTTCTGGTGCTTTTTGCTGATCTTTTTCTTCAAGTTGTACCCCAGGATGGTCTTCTCCCCCAGGGGCTGCCAGGGCTGCATGGAGGACTCCTGGATGGCGCTGGCGTCCACGGCGTGTCCCCCGTCGATGCAGATGCTGGACATCTTCTTGTTCTCCCTCTGCAGCTCGGCCACGTCCCTGGCCATCCTCTCCCTCCCGTAAGCCTCCACCTTGCGCCAGAAGGTGGCATTGAAGTAGCGGTAGAGTTTGGCGTCAATGAGGTTCCAGGCAGTCGCCTGCTCGTACAGCTCAGGGGTCAACCGGGACACGGTGGAGCCCTTGCGGGCGTTGAGCTTGAAGTAGAGGACGTCCTCCAGCTGCCAACACAACAGGTCCTTGAGCAGCACCAGCGACTCATCAAAGTACTCGAGCAACATGACGAGGTGGAAGCGGCGGTCAATCTCCTGGATGTGCTCCTCCACCAGCGGGCTGTTGGCGTCCATGCTGCTGTCGTAGCCGAAGTCGAAGAACAGGAGGTTTTGGAGGTAGTGAGCGTTGAACCCGTTGGGGTCATAGTAGTGCTGAGGGTCCCGAAGGAACTCATCCAGCTTATCCTCCCCCGTGATCTTCCAGGTGAGGGGGATGACGGGCCCGAAGTAGTGGAAGGAGGACTCGAAGAGGTACGCGGGGTCCCGTAGCACCGTCACAAAGGTGGTGTCGGGCGGCAGGAGCTTGCGCACCTCCTCGTAGTGGAAGCGCATGTGGTTGCAGATGATGTTGAAGCACACCCCGGGCCGGTAGTGCTGCACCTGGCTGCGCTCGAAGAAGGACGGGTAGTAGAAGTCGTTGCGGCCGTTGGGGAAGGCAAATTTCAGGCGATGCTTCTCCCCGAAGCGGAAGAGGATGTTGAGGATGGTGCTGCTGGCAGTCTTGTGGGTCTTCATGAACATGATGTTGAGCTTGGGCCGGCAGCTCCACTCTGAGGCACTGCCCGTGCCGTTGGACGGGGACGGAGCCTGGACGGGGGACAGGTGGGAGGAGCAGGAGAAGGGGATGGGGATCCTGGGTGGGAGAAGAGGTGGAACACCATGGTGAGAGTGGCCCTGGCACTTTGAAGGCTTAGGGATATTCTGTGCTGGAGAAGCTGGATCTAGGGATGGGTGCTAGACCTGGGAATAGGTGCTGGACCTTGGGAATATATGCTGAACCTGGGTCTTGGACCTGGGCACAGGTGCTGGATCTGGGCATGGGTTCTGGAAATGGAAATAGAGCAGGGGGTCTCCATGGGCATGGCCGTGGTGGTCCTGGTGGAGGTGATGCCAAAAAGTGCATTAAGGGGAGCTCTCCATGGCCACAATGCCATGAAGAGGAGCTGATAACATCTGAGAGCTCTTAACCCTTTGTAGGATCCATGGAGGAGGCCAGGGACCTCTCAACCCCTTATAGGAGTCATGAACCCCTTATGGGATCTGTGGAGGTCTGGGGCCTCTCAACACCTTGTGGGATCCATGAAGGATCCAGCTCTCAGCAAAGAGGGAAATAATTCCAGAGCCTGGCCCCACAGGTGAGATCATGGGCCCTGGAGGAGCATGTGAGGACACAAGGGACATCATCTGAGCTGCCTGCGGTAGCAAGCAGAAGCCACAGAATCAAATGACTTTGAAGACCCATAACGAACTTGCCAAATTGATCCTTGATAAGGATCCCATCCAAGAGCCAGCCAGGCATGTGAGGCACCTGCATGTGAACCTTCTTTACAAACTTGGAGACAAATTTGATGACAGGAGGCATGGCTGGGAGCTGAGCGCTGCAGAGCTCTGGCAGTGAAAGAACCCGAGACTCGAGTCCTATCTCCTCTCCTCTCCTCTCCTCTCCTCCCCCTCTCCTCTCCTCCCCCTCTCCCTTCCCCTCTCCTCTCATCCCTTCCCCTCCCCTCTCATCCCTTCTGTTCCCCCTTCCCCCTTCCCACCCCTTTCCACCCAGGAGCAGTGAGTGCCCAGGGTATGTCCTCATCCCCCACAGGGAGTTGGGGGCCACTTCCCCCCTAACTGTGGGACAGGGTGCAGCCTCCAACAGGAAGGGGACATCTTGGTGTGAAGCCACCAGGGCCTGGAAAGCCCCAGAGCCATGTCCATGTCCCCCACCTCCAGCTGGGGGTTCCTGGTGTGGAACAGGGAGGCTGAGCCATGGGGGGGACGTGTGGGGACCCCAGACTCACTCAGTGACGCTGACTTGCAGCGGGGGGATGGCGTAGGAGTAGAGCAGCAACATGAAGCTGGTCAGGAGGGTCCCCAGGACCAGCCCCTTGCACATGGACCTCCAGGGCTTCCCATGCCACAGCATCCTGGTCACCTGCAGCCAGAGAGGAGAGACATTGGTGCCAGGGACACCTATGTCCCTGGGACATTGCCAGGGACTGAGGGCTGTGTGGCTTGAACGAGGCACGTGAACATTTCATGGCCATGGCAATTCCCAGTTAAGCATCTCACTGGCGCCTGGCGTGTCCCAGTCACGGGCACAGCAGATCCATGGCCCAGCCCCAGCAGTTCTGCCCGCCCAGCCAACCTTTGCCTACCCTGGGAAAACCGAGTGATTCCCACGGTGACTCCCAGGCCCAGCCCGGCAGGAGAGGCTGCGGAGCTGGGACTGGGGGAAGGGGGAGCTGGGCCATGGACAGCCCAGGAGCAGAGTGTGCAACCGAGGGACAGAGTGGCCGTTCTCCACTGGGACACCACCAGCATCGGCAGGAGGTTCCTGAGGGCGCTGGGATCCATTTTCCCAGGAAAATCTGCAGGCTGGAGCAGGAGCTGCAGCAGCTCGGGATGGTTTGGGTGCTGCAATACCCACCCAGTGCGGCCTCTCCGGCAGCAGTGGGGAGCTCGGGGGGCCCCTCTGGCCGTGGCAGCCCAGGCTGGCCCAGAGTGGGGGCCGGGGACACGGAGCTGGGGACAGAGGGGTGCAGGGCAGGATGGCACCCCCAAACACACAGGGGCACACACAGGGGCACACACAGGGGCACACACAGACACCCCCATCCCCACGTGTGCTCGTGTGTGCACGAGGACACGCACACACCCACCAACGCATGTTCATATACACATATGTGCACACACAAAATGTGCACACACATCATTCGTGTTCATACACACGACCACACGTGTGCACACAGACACACAGACACACACACACACAGAGACACACACACACAGCCCCTGTGCCCGCTGCCCCCTCCTCAGCGCTCTCCCTGTGCCCCCCATCCCTGTCCCCTCCCTCCTCCCGGGACACGGGGGTCACCCCCACTGTGACACCGCATTGCAGCACGGCCGTCCCCTGCGGCAGCACACGGGAACACGGGGACACGGGGACATGGGGACACGCCACCCGTGACCGCAGCCCCTCACAGCAGAGCCCCGCGTCCGGGAGCCACCCCGAGCTGGGGGCTGAGCCCCCCGGCCCTGCACCCCCATTTAGCGGCGGAAGCAGCATCCCCTGCCCCAGCTCCCGCTGCTGCACATCCTCCGGAATCCTTCGGCCACGGCTGGCTGCGCTCCCACTGAATAACACCCCCAAAAATAGCCCCCCCCGACCCCCCACTCCCGCCTCGCATCACCCCCTGAGCCTCAGACCTCCCGCGGATATTCCGGCGGGACGAAATCCCGCTGCGATGAGCCGCAGATCACAGCCCGGCACATTCCAGCCCCCCGAGCCCCCGAAGCAAAGCCCCCCCGGTTCCCGGCTCGCCCTCCAGCACCGCGGTTACCGGCGCCCGGCGATCCCGGGGTGCCGCTGCTGCCGCCGCTCCCCCGCTCCGGCCCCCCCGGGTCGGATCGCCTCGTGCTGCCGAGATTTCCAGCTCGATGAATAATGAATGGAAAATGCAACCGGAGCCCCGGGCTGCGGCCGGGTGCTGGGCACAGCGCCGCGGACAGGGGGGGAGCTGGGAGAAGGGCACCTGGGGCCCCCGAAAAGCTCATCCAAGCCCCCCCCACACTTCCCCTGGGGCCAGGACCACTGGATCGGGCAGGGCTGATGCATCCAGCCTCATCCAGCCTCTTCCCGAGTGATTTTCATGTGGGTGTGGGGGTGCACGGTGTCACCACGGGGAGAGCAGGTGGGTCTGACTGTATCCCAAAACCACCGTGTGGGTGTGAATGCCAGAGGGCTCCATGTGCCCAGGAGCAGCTGGAGTTCAGTTTTACACTGTGACTGTGATTCCGTCACTGTCACCACCTGGCACAACCTGTAAAAGCCACTGGATAGGGCCGGGGAGACACCCACTTTTGTGAGTGCTGCCAGGCGAGAGGGGAGCTGGCACCAATTCCACAGGAGTGAGTGAAATGGCACCATGAACCCCCTTGATGAGTCCCAATGGATTCCAGTGAGTCCAGATGGGTCCCAATGGATCCTTATAGATCCCTACGGGACCCCACAAGGCCCCCAGGACCACCCAGTGACCCATTCCGGAGCTCTGGGATGCCAAGGAGATGCCTTGCTCCACCCTGCCTGGCTCCCTGGGGTGGTTCTGGCAAACACTCTCCAGCCAAATACTCTATTGACTTTGCCTTCAGTGAGCAGCTTAATTATTAATAGCTCGTTAGGAGAAATGTGGTGCACAGGGTGTTCTCCTGGGGCTCCCACGGGCAGGGGGTGGCCGCAGAGCCAGCCAGCTGAGATTCCCAGCCGGAGAACACAGCTGCACCCACCACTTCCTGAAGAGTTACCCCCGGGACAGGCCAGGCCAGGCCACGCAGCTCTGCAGCCCCATTTCCGTGTCCCAGCAGCTCCCCATCTCCCTGGGGACATCCCAGAGTCTGCTTTTGGGTTTTCCCTACAGCATCCATTTTTTTAGGGCCAAACCCCTGCCGTACACAAGGCGCATCCACCTGCTTGCTCTCGATCCCACAAATCCATGGACGCACTGTTTTTCACAGGCCCCCTGCCACACAGGCATGGTGCTTCCTACCCCCTGTCCCCTCTGTGCCCCATGGGTACACAATTCCCCCATCATCTTGCCCCACAGAGCTTCCCGAGCATCCCACTGCCCCCCGCCAAGCATCTGAACACCCTCCAGGCATCCCAACACCCCCTCAAGCATCCCACTACCTCCTTATCATCCTGCTGCCCTCCCAGCATCCCACTGCCCCGCAAGCAACCCAACAAGCTGCCCCTTTACCATCCTGCCACCCTCCAAGCACCCCACCACCCCTCAAGCATCTTGACACCTCCACTCCCTCTGCCCCCCAGTTTCCATCACCTTTTCCTCTGCCTGCGCCGCTGGCGCTGGGCCGTGCCTCTGCTCTCCTGTGCTGACCGGGGTGCCAGGGGAGCGGGCGGCACGGGGCGGGGGTGCCGATGCTGCTCCGACATGGAATAAGCTCTTCCCGGGCAGTTCCCCGCAAACGCCGGCTTTTCCAAAGCCTCCCCACTGCACCGCGGTGTTTACGGCATCACCGGGATCGCAGCCCTGGGTTGCCGGCCTGGGAAGGGGGAACGGGACAGGAGTGGGAGTGGCTGGCGGGGGGACGCGGGGCTGCGGTCGGGCACTGCCCGGCTCCCCGGGGCCGGCCCCGGGTGCCTGCGGCCACCCCGAGCCACCCGGCTCCCCACCCACTGCCGGGGCACAGAGGAGCCATTCAGCCCGCGCCGGGAACAACGGGGACATTTGTCTCCATCTGTGACCGCGGCCTCAACGGGGACATTGTCCCCGCGAGCCCCACTGCCGGCCCCTCGGCTCCCCGCCACCAGCCCGGCTTGGCCCCACATCCCTGGGTGAGGACGGCTGTCCCTGGGCGGTGCACCCACCTCTCGCCAGCCACCGTCCTCGTCCCGCGGGCAGCTCGTGGCCCGGCCGTCACCTCCCGCAGCTGCAGCTGTGTTTGGGGAGTCGCTCCTGCACCCCGTCCCAGCCACGTGCTCCCTGTGGCACACTGGCCATGCACCATCAGCTCTTCATCCTCCCGCAGCTTTCCCACCCTTGTCCCTCCCTCCCACTATGTTTCCATGGATTTATGGCCTTAATGACAGCAATATTCCAGCATCTCCAACCTTGGAGTAACAACCTTTTCACCCTCCTCTAGTCATGGCAGCTGACTCGGTGCCCAGAGGGTGCCCTGGCCGCACCAGGAGGGCTCAGTCCTGTTGCAGGTCCATCACCCTGCACGTGGCAGGGTGAAAAAGGGGCTCTTGTGTTCCTCGGTCCAGCCTTGGCTCTTCCTGCTGCCCTCAGACCTGTGGCTCTGTCACTAAAGGGGGTGGTGATGGCCTTGGGTCCCTAAGCAAGGGGTGACCACCTTGGCCATGCCTGGGACTCGCCATCACTGCTGGAGGTGTTTGGGGTTCAGAGCTTGTCCCTACGGCATTTATGGGCATCACTCTGCAGTGAGCTGGCAGCTCTTGCCTCATCCCTGGCAGCTGCTCCATCCTGCCCGACCTCAGCAGGACCAGTTTCCACATCAGGGTAACCTGCACAACCCTCCGGGATCAGGAAAAGCCAGAATAGCTCTGTTTTCAACATCATCATCATCATCATCATCATCATTGCAAGAGGGGAGGTGAAGACAGGTGAGCAGAGTCATAGGATTTGCCGTGGAATCGGTGGTGTAGGAGCAAGGAGCTGTCCCACCCCTTCTCTGCAGGGCACCTCTCCTAATTCCAGGTTTCTCCTTCTTTTTTGAGATGGGTCACAAAAGGATTCCAAGTTTCCCCCTTTTTAGGGATGCATTATGAAGGGATTCCAGGTTTCCTCTGTGGTTTTTTTTTGGGGATGGATTGCAAAGGTTTTTCAGGTTTCCCTTTTTGGGGTTTTTTTTTGAATGGGTCACAAAGGGTTTCCAGGTTTCCCCTTTTCTGGGGAGCGGGTTGTAAAGGGTTTCCAGCCAGAAGAGAGCCGCAGTGGCTGGGATGTGGCAGCCCAGCCATGGAATGCTGACGGCCTGGGGGCGGTCGTGACCGAGCTGGGAAGCCACAAGACCCCATTTCCCACATCCACCGTGCCCCACATCCCACAGGGTGTGACCAGGAGGGCTCCACCACCTCATCCCCACCCCTGTCCTCCCAGAGCTGGGGGGCAGAGCCACCCCAACCCCGATTTGGGGGTACAAAGCAGCACTCACTGAAAGCTGTGCCGGCCGGAACCGAGGATCCCGAGGGAGCTGTGGATCCCGAGGGACTGGGTGGGGAAGCCGAGCGGGCGGCAGTGCCGAGGGGTCACACCCGGCCGGACACACGCCTTTATCGCCTTTATCGCCTTCATCGGCCGGAGAGGCCCCGGGCAGCCCCGGGCGGCCCGAGCAGTCTGCGGCCGCCAGCACCGGCCCGGCCCAGGCCCTGAGCCCGGCTCTGGGAGCGACGCCTGGAGCCGGGCCTTGCCTGGAACCGGGCCTTGCTTGTTTGGAGCCGGGCTTTTTGGGAGCTGGGGTTTATTTGGAGCTGGGGTTGGTTTATTTGGAGCTGGGGTTTGTTGGGAGTCGGTGGCTCCTGGGGTTGAGGCCCTGTTTGGGGTCTCCTGCTCTGAGGGGGAGCCCCGACCCTGGGGGTGCCCCAGGGGTTGGTGCTGCTCCTCTGGGGAGAGCAAAGGGGAAAGCAAGGAGAAAAACACAGAAAAGGAAAAGCCTTTCAACCCTCTGAAGTGGAGGAAGAAAAAAAAAAAGGGGAAAAAAAAGGGAGGTGAAAAAAGGGGGGAATGGGGGAAAGGGAAAAATAAAATTAGAAAAACTAAAAAGGTAACAAGAAATAAAAGAAAAAAGGAAAGGAAAAGACAAAATAAAAAATTTTAAAAACTGAAAAAAAGGAAGAGAAAAGGGGGAGAGGAAAAAAAAAAAAGAAAAAGAAAAAAAAAAAAAAAAAAAAAAAGAAGAAAAAAAAAAGAAAAAGAAAAAAAAAAAAAAAAAAAAAAAGAAGAAAAAAAAAAGAAAAAGAAAAAAAAAAAAAAAAAAAAAAAGAAGAAAAAAAAAAGAAAAAGAAAAAAAAAAAAAAAAAAAAAAAGAAGAAAAAAAAAAGAAAAAGAAAAAAAAAAAAAAAAAAAAAAAGAAGAAAAAAAAAAGAAAAAGAAAAAAAAAAAAAAAAAAAAAAAGATAAAAAGAAAAAAAAGAAAAAAGAAAAAAAAAAGAAAAAAAAAAAAGAAAAAAAAAAAGAAGGAAAAGGAAAAAAAAGAGAAAAAAAAAAAAAAAAGGGGAAAAAAAAGGGAGGAGAAAAAAGGGGGGAAAGGGGGAAAGGGAAAAATAAAATTAGAAAAAAAAAAGGTAACAAGAAAGAAAAGAAAAAAGGAAAGGAAAAGACAAAATAAAAAATTTTAAAAACTGAAAAAAAGGAAGAGAAGAGGGGGAGAGGAGAAAAAAAAGGGGGAGAGAAAAAGCAAATTGGAAATGGTAAAAAGAACGAAGCACTTAAATCAAATTGAAAATTTTAAAAAAAGAAATAAGTAAAATTGGAGAAAAAGATCCAGGAAAAGAAACTACATCTGAGAGTCCTTCAAGCTGGGCCTTCCCAGCTGTTCCCGGTCTGAGCTCACTCCCTTCCAGGGGCTGTCACTGCCCAGACCCTCTCTGTGTCCCCACAGCACTGCCAGGCCTCTCCTCCAAAAATTCCTCAGAGTGCGACAGAGCCTTCACCACGTTTGGGGGCAAAGGTGTGCCCATAAACCCCATGAGACACCTTGTCCCCACCTTGTGGTGTCTCCAAGGTGTTTTTGGGGGAAAAGGCAGGATTGACGGATAACACATCCGGCACGATCAGCAACCCTGGCATCAGCCATGGATCTCCACATCCATCCCCACCAGCCCCTGAGGAGCCTCCCCTGTGCCCAGGCAGAAGGAACAAACACCACCAGGAACGCATCACCTTCTTTAATTAGAAATAAAAATACAGGGGAATATGCTTTTCTGTGTGGATACTGCAAAGCAGCTCCGGGCTCCGCACTCCTCTGCCCCAGGGAGCTCCTGGCAGCCAGGGCTGTGCAAATCCACGTGGAACGATCCCAGAGCTCTCCTTGGCCTCCTCTTCCTCGCGCAGAGGTGGCACCAGCACGGACAGGACAGTCCTTGGAACACCGACTCCGTGGCGGGGACCAGAGGAAAGGCAGAGCAGCAGGTGTATTTACAGATGGGAAACGCCTCAAATACAGCATTTCTGTCCCAGGAGCAAAGCCAAGGGTTTTCCACCCGAAAGCAACAGTGGAAAACCACCCAGGAGCCCTCGGCCCCGTCACGCTTGTCGCGCCTTCTTGCTCTTCTTCTTCTGCTCCTTGAGGGCTGCATCGTGAGCTTTCCTCTTCTCAGCCAGTTTGTTGGCCTGGGGAGAGACCCCCGAGACCCCCAGTCAGAGCAGGACAGGGGCTGCAACCCACAAAATCCCACCAAAGCTCCAGCTGCACGTGGAGGACGAACCCTACAGCACCAGGATCAGGGGTGGGACGTGGAGAGTGGGCGCAGGAGCCACGGCCCCGAGGGGCACAGGGAGCTCTGCTGCGCCATGGGGCAGCCTGGGCACATCGGGAAGGCACCTCAACACCTTCACCAGGGACAGGGAGGGGTGGAAGGAGCGAGTGGGTTTGGGAAGAGCCTGTCCCAGGATACAGGCGGGGGGCCCCGTCTCTGTACCTCGCGGATTTTGCGCTTCTTCCCGAACATGATCTTCTTGTAGAGGTACTTCTCCCTCTTCTTCATCATCATGATGGCCAAGCGCTTCTCCTCGCTCTGCTGCTCCTGCTCCAGGCGCTGCTTGTCCTCCACCCGCACCTTCCCCGCTGTCACCTTCACGGGAAGCACCTGTGGGGAGCCAGGGAGCTCAGGATACTGGGAACCCACCCTCCTTCCCCAGGGACAGGCATTTCCAGCCCTTTCACTGCGAGCCGGGAAAGAGCCTCAGGTCCTGGCAGGGATGGGAACCGCAGCTCATGGATGTGGGGCCAGGAGCAGCCCTGGGAGTGTTCCAGACCGGGCTGGATGGGGCTTGGAGCAACCTGGGACAGTGGAAGATATCCCTGCCCATGGCAGAGGGTAGAACAAGATGAGCTTTAAGGTCCCTGCCAACCCAACCATTCCATGATTGTTTGAGTGTCCCAGTGGTCCCAGGACAGGGACACCCCTCAGCAGGGACAGTGACACCGGAGCTGCCTCACAGGGCTCCCACCTTGTTGCTCTGAGTGCTCTGAGTCTTTTGCTCTTCTATCTTCTGTAATTTCATCTCCTCTTCTTTCTCAGACTCATCTTCCTCTTCCTCCTCTTCTTTGTCATTGTCATTGTCATCCTCCTCTTCCTCTTCTTCCTCCTCCTCCTCCTGTTCACTCTCTTCATCTACAAGGAGACACCAACGTTACCCTCGGGATGCTCCGGAGCAGGCACAGCCCAGCTCCCAAACTCCTCCGAGGGCTCCCAGCACCTGGATTCTCTCCCCTCTGCAGGGCCAGCAGCTTCAGCTTCTCGGGAGGGACGTAGTCACCCTCCTTCTCTGTCACGAAGGGCGAGAGGTGCGGGGGCAGCAGGACCCCGGGGAAATATTCAGCCACGGGCAGGCATAGCTTGGCATTCACCGAGTCAAAAACCCACTGGGGCTGCAGGTAATACCTGGGCGAGGCAGAGGGGTCCCACCTCAGGCTGTGGAGCCCGTGGGACAGCTCTGGGACAGCTGTTCTGGGGAGGGCCCCCCTGCCTCACCCACCTGCCCACCACCTGCTTGTCCACGCGGGGCCGGTCGATGATGTGGTGGGTGATGGACGGGTCGGTGGCGTCGTAGGTGGCACCGATGCACAGGGACTTGTCCCAGGACACCTGGCCACCAAAGCACCTGTGTGCAAAGCCACCGAGGAGTCAGGCGGGCAGGTGGGACCCTCAGGGTCACCTCACCCGCAGGACATGGGGTGGGTTGGCCCCGAAAGTCCTGCCAGAGCGGGAGGCCGGGGCTGCCGAGGGTCTCCTGCCCACCACGCACCGGATGACGAAGGCCAGCGGCTCCCGCGGCACCTCCCTGTTGAGGAAGAAGCGCAGCCCCTCAAAGAGCTTCTTGTGCTTCTCCAGAGCCTCCTGCTCCTTCTTCTTGGCATCCATCAGCTCTGCTGTCTCCTGCTCAGAGCAAAGCCCTCAGCCTCCTCCCCACCCACAGCCCCTGCCAAGCCCGCCCTTGGCAAAGGGGGGGTCTCAGGAGCTGTCCCCAAACTGCCAGCCTGGGCACAGGACGGGATCCCCCAAGGCCAGGGATGAGCCCCACACCAGGGTCTTACCCCCTCCACTGGGAATTCATCCATCTCCACCTCCTCCTCGTGGGCTGGAGCCACTGCCCGGGCCAGGCTGGCGCTCAGAGCCGAGAGCCTCTGCAGGGAGAGGACACGGAGTCACATCTGGGGGTGGGAAAAGGGGCAGCCCCATGGGGAAAGGGGATTTCTCCAAGTAAGAGGCCAGAAAAGACAGGGCCTGGACAGAATTCAGCCTCCTCCAGGCACTGTCCCCAGCACGGGGCTCTGGAGGGTCCCCGGCCATGCAGGAGGAAGCCGGTGGTGGGCAAGGCCCAGCCCAGCTCTGCCCTACAGGAATAGGGAGTTTGGGATCAGCCCCCTCCACCCTGCAGGGATCTGGCTCCGTCCTTCGGTGCCACACCAGGAGGGCTGTGGGCAGGACACGAAGGCCAGGCAGTGTCCCCATGGGTCACAGTGCCAGCAGTGTCCCTCACCTCCAGGTAGCTCTCTGAATCCATGGCGTACTCCTTGCCCTCTGCAGGCTTCAGCTCATCCTCAGCCTGGATATCGATCTGGGGAGGAAAAGGGGTGTGGAGGCAGCTCCGAAAAACAGAGATCCCAAAAATCCCTCATTTCCACCCTCCCTCCCACCGATCCGGGCTGCCACCACCCCAAGGTGGGACAGGTGGTCCCTGCAGTGACCCCGGGGTGGGTGGTGGCCTCACCTTGGGGGGGTACAGCAGGTTCAGGGAGTGGTAGAGGCGGAAGTTGACGAAGCCCAGGAGGGTGGTGTAGAACTCGGTGAAGGTGGCCATGACCCGGTAATCCACATCTGTGGGGTGCTGCCGGCACACGGGATGGGGGCACACAGGGATCAAGGACCCTCCTCTACAGGGGCCCATCCCACCCACAGAGAGGAGGATCACATAACATCCCCATTTAGGAAGGGACCCCCAAACACCATCCAGCCCAGCCCCTGGCCCTGCACAGACACCCCAACAATCCCAGCCTGGGCATCCCTGGCAGCGCTGTCCAAACGCTCCTGGAGCTCTGGCAGCCTCGGGGCCGTGCCCATTCCCTGGGGGGCCTGGGCAGTGCCCAGCACCCCCTGGGGGAAGAACCTTTCCCTTAAATTCAGCCTAAACCTGCCCCAAACACAGAGATGTCACAGCCACCACCAGACCCTGGGCAGGGAGAACTCTGCAGGCTTCCCCCAGGGTCCTGCTGCCACCCCTCCATGCCTGGATCCATGGAACACCTCATCCCATGACAGACTGGGGTTTGGTCCAGTGACTCCAGCTCCTCAAGGGGAAGAGTGCAGGGTATG
Organism: Callaeas wilsoni; assembly: GCA_013398955.1. Lineage (NCBI taxonomy): Eukaryota > Metazoa > Chordata > Aves > Passeriformes > Callaeidae > Callaeas > Callaeas wilsoni. Next base: position 4,155 of record VWPU01000340.1, on the reverse strand, counting down.
GCAGAGCTGGACAAGAGCAGGACAAGGACAATGGCTTCTCACTGACAGAGAGCAGGGTTAAATGGGATATTGGGAAGGAATTCCTCGCTGTGAGGGTGATGAGGCCCTGGCACACGGTGCCCAGAGAAGCTGTGGCTGCCCCACCCCCAAAGCGTTCAAGGTCAGGTTGGACGGGGCTCGGAGCAGCCTGGGGTAGTGGAAGGTGTCCCTGCCCATGGCAGAGGGTGGAATGGGATGGGCTTTAAGTCCTTTCCAACTGAAAGCATTCCAAGATTTTATGATACAGAACCACAAAACCACAAAGCCTCCACCCAACCGTGCCCAGCCCTGGAAATCCCAGGACTGAATGGAGAGGGCCCCGCTGTGCCCATGACCTCAAGGCTCAGGGGAAGCTGTCTCAGCACAGTGGGAACTTCACCTTGCCCTGCTGCCTGGGAGACACAGCAGAATCCCCTTGCTAAGGCTGCAGGATCTGACTCATCCCTCCCCTCTGCTCCACCAGCCTTGCTCCCACAGGTTAATCTTTAATGGCTGATAAAGGAGCACATTGGCAATTGACAATATGACAAACTGGGGAGACTGGTACAAGCAGCCTCGGGGGATGCCGAGGTCACAGAGGACTGTGTCCCCATGTGCCTCCCGAGCCCGGCCCCGTGGTGTCACCGCAGGCTGGGCACAGCCTCACCTGCCACGGGACGGTTCCTCACCCCTCCCCGGTGATCCCCCGGGCTCTTCCCCGGTACTCACGTCGTGGGCGAAGGCGTAAGGGGTGATCCAGGTGATCGGCTGCCCCAGCACCTCGGCCTGGTAGTAGATGCCCTTGATGGAGAGGAACACCTGGCAGGACGGAGGAGAGGCTCAGTGGGAGGAAGGCTGAAGCAGGGTCCTCCACTGAGAATGGGAGCCGAGTAACGACAAACACCGATACGGTTCGATAGCATTCTTGTTTAGTGTTCAAATCCAGCAGGATTATGTAGCATTTCCAACTAGTCATCTGTTCTCCACGCACTGTAACTAACTCTAGGACTGGATACTTAGGTAAAATCACACGTGTCTATTGTCTACTAATTGGATAACACGTGGCAAACAAGTGTCCTCCCTCCTCCCAGCTCGCAGGTATCGCATCCCGATAAACCTCCCTTTTTTCTCAAGGACACCTCAAGGACACTCTCAGCACTAAGTCATGTTAATCTCACAGCACTCAGAGCAAGCAGGCCCTGCTGAGCCTGGCTTGATCACTGCATTCAGATACAGACCGCGTCCATTCTGCTCTAAGAATTCTTCTATAGAAGGCTGCTGTGTCCCTGTCCTTGTCTGCCCTTGGCCCGGCAGGAGGCTCCTCAGGGAGCACCAGATCCCAGTGGGATGTGTGATCTGACATCCCAGTGCCTCCCGTGCCCAAACCCAGCACCCCACAGCCCGGGCAGGGGGGCCCAGCCCCTCCCTCCCTCCCTCCCCAGCTCCCACCTTGCGCAGGGAGCGGGAGGCGATGACGTAGTTCTGGAATTCCACGGCCAGGCGCCGGCACAGCTGGATGGTCTGGACGTGGCACTTGCCCGTGCGGGGGAAGGTGGAGAACAGGAAGCACATGGACAGGGCATCGTCCAGGTCCCGCAGCGCGTCGATGAACGTGGGGTACCTGTGGCCAGGTGGGGGACAAGGGGGGTCACGCCCTGCCCCAGAGTCCTGCACAAGCTGCTGGGGCTGGGGGAAACCCCGAGCGAGAAAGGAAGGGGAATTGTGGAGCATCCACCTGCACGTCCCAGCAAAGCTGGACGGAGAATCATGGAATATCCTGGTTTAGGAAGGGACCCAGAAGGATTATGGAGTTTTCTCCCTCCTGTGTGCCCTCCTTGCTCACTGTCACCAAGCTCACCAAAGCCTTGGCAGGATTAACCCTTCCCCAGCCCCCCGAGGAAAACACCCCACAGGGAGAGCAGGGGAGTTCCCTGTGTTCTCCTGGAGCCACCCAGGATGGGTGGGCATTCCCTGCTCTCTCATTCCTTCTCCTCCAGCCCAGAAACACAAAATTCCATCAATACCTCCGGAAATGACACATGAGGTGGATTCCCAGAGAGGGACAGATATGGCGAAGGATCAGAGAATCCCAGAATAGTTTGGGTTGGCAGGGACCTTAAAGCTCATCCGGTCCCACCCCTGCCACGGCAGGGACATCTTCCACTGTCCCAGGCTGCTCCAAGCCCCACTGCCCAGCCTGGCCTTGGACACTTCCAGGGATCCAGGGGCAGCCACAGCTTCTCTGGGCACCCTGTGCCAGGGCCTCCCCACCCTCCCAGGCAACAATTCCTGCTCAATATCCCATCTAGCCCTGCCCTCTGCCAGTGGGAAGCCATTCCCTGTGTCCTGTCCCTCCATCCCTTGTCCCCAGTCCCTCTCCAGCTCTCCTGGAGCCCCTTTAGGCTCTGGAAGGGGCTCTGAGCTCTCCCTGGAGCCTTCTCTTCTCCAGGTGAGCACCCCCAGCTCTCCCAGCCTGGCTCCAGAGCAGAGGGGCTCCAGCCCTTGGAGCATCTCCGTGGCCTCCTCTGGACTGGCTCCAGCAGCTCCAGGTCCCTCCTGTGCTGAGACCCCAGAGCTGGGTGCTCCAGGTGGGTTTGCCAGGGCTGTCTCACCTCTCCTTGACGATGTGGTCGAGTTTGTAGGTGGGTTTGTTGTCCTTCAGCCGCTCTACAGTGCCCCATTCGCTCTTCCCGTACGCCTTCCGGAGCTTCCGGACAAACACCTGGGGGGACAGGGGGAAATGGGGGCTCTGTGGCACAGGACGAGCCCAGGGGCCCCTCGGCTGGGATAATCACCTTGTACTCCCGGAACTTGTTGACGATGGGCTCATGGAGCAGGAATTTGATGTCCTTGAGCAGGTAGAAGGTCCTGGGGGCGGTGGAGCCCTTGTTCACCTTCTTCTTGTGCTTGGGCTCATGGGGGTAAATCCCCTTGAGGATGCAGAGGCGCCTGGGGATGGGGAAAGGGCTGGGACGGGGGTCCATGGCACCCCCGTGTCCCCTGGGACACCCCAGGACCTTCCCTTGGAGGGGGAACCCCAAAGTTGGCAGCCTGAAAGCCAGGCCACACAGGACACTGCTCCGTGATCCCGAGGGAAAGGGAACCCCACGGGCCCTTGGAGAAAGATTTAGGGTGTCCCACAGCCACCCCACACACCCAGCACAGAGCTCAGGCCCCTCTGCCTCCCCACGGGGGGACTGGGGGTGATCAGTGGGGTCTGGATGGGCAGAGTTCAGGGGGTAGGGGGTGCCTCGGGGAGGGAGGGGGTCTGCAGGGTCTGAGAGCAGTTCGGGGGCCCCATGGGGGGGTCCTGGGGACCCGGGAGCAGGAGTGGGGTGTTTAGGCTGTCCCGGGGGCAGTTCAGAGGTACGAGGTGCCTGGGGGGCTTCCGGGGGTCTGGGAGGGAGTTCAGGGGCACCAGAGATGCTGAGAGAGGGGTTTGGGGGGCCCAGGGCCACCCCACGCATCCACCTCCCACTGCTTCCCTGGGAGGGAGCGGGGGAGGTTCAAGGACACCGGGGGGTTTGGAGGAATGGGAGCACAGGGGGTACGGGGCACCGGAGGGGGGGAAGGGCGTCTCGGGGGCTCCGGGAGCTCTGGGGGTGCCGGGGGTCCCGGACGCACCTGAAGTCGGGCAGGCTCAGCTGCAGCTTCTTCCGCGCCCGGTTCCGGGTGATGTAGTTGGTGGCGGCTCCGCGCTCGTACTGGGGAGAGACGGGGGTGTTGCGGGGGCTCGGGGGTGCTGAGGGGACCCCCGCAACCGCCCCGGGGCCACCGGGACTCCTGGGAGCGGAGAGGGAGGAGAAACGGGAACCGGGGGATGGAGGACTGGAACGGGCCAGCGCAGGGGGCAGGAGTGGAATCGGGCACCGGGAGAGGGGGTGAGCACCGCTACCAGGGAGGGGTGCAGGGGCACGACACGGCCCGACGGGTGTCACCGGCACCGGAACGGGGAGGGGGGAGCGGACACGGACCAGCACCGATACCGGGCGGAGCGGGACGGGGAAGGGAGGCACACGGCACGGGAAGGCACGGGGCGGCAGGCACGGGTCCCGGGAGCGTGACCGCGGCCGAAGGGAGAAGCCAGAAAGGGCCCGGTACCTTCTTCTTCTCCAGCCCGCCCATGGCCCCGCCGCC
>VWPU01000338.1:0-79840 GCA_013398955.1 Callaeas wilsoni | reverse complement strand
ATTCCATCTCAGCACAACCCGAGGCTGTTCCTCAGGGCTGTGTTTAGGGGCCTGAACGGGAATGATCCCAGGGGTCTCACAAACCTGCTGGAGCCCAAACATGGGCAGGGACATCCATCAAAAAAGGGTAAAGCCTTGGGTAGCTCCTGCCAGAGCAGCTGATGTCCTGCTAAGAGCTGTCCTGGCGAGCAGACTGATGGTGGAACAGCGTTTACAGAGCTGAAAAACCCAGCACACCCAAGTTTTAAATTATCTAAGCAAGTAACAAGGAACAGAGGATTAATGTAGAGGTGAAACTGAGCTGGAGGATATTCCTATAAATGCAGCCAGGAGAAGCAGAGTCACGTTTTCATTTGGGAATTCAAACACCTGTGGCTTTCAATAGGCCTTAGGAACCCAATACTGGAGGTATTTAGGTCCGAATAAGCACTGATTACCACTTCAAAAAATTCCTGTATTTCTTGTTCTAAACACCAGCTATCAGCACCTGATGTAGCTGCACTCTTACTTGTCACAGTGCAGGGTCTCCACTGCAAAACCCCTCTAAACTTAATATATTTTACAAATGCTAAATGTACACAAAAGTTAACCAAGAGAGAGGCCTCTACAAAATACCTAAAGCTTCTTGAAAATCCTTCCAATGTCTTAACAGTTGTAGAAAGTGAACTGCTAAACAGAATTAAAATTTGAGCAAGATCGGATACCAGGAAGGATTATATTCCCTAAAAAGGTCAAATAGAAAACTCAGAAGTATTTCAGGCAACCGTTTCCATGTTCATTAAACACCAGGACAAAACAATAAACCAGAATATGGAAAGGAAAGCATCGAGAGAGTTTAGGAAATTGAGGATGGAACAACAAAGACAAACAGCTTGTCAAGAAACAGACATTTCCCTCACGTGAACAAACCTACAAACTCCATGACATGATGCAATTTGGAAAATGTCTGGATGTCAAAAGATAGCAATGAGTAGGAAATGGGGTGTTTGTTTAATGGATATAAGAGAAATGCAGGCAATGCCATCCTGTCACTAGGAAAATAATGGTGTAAATACAAGACCAAGGAAAGCACACACCAAACATGGATAATTCCTAGCTGCTGCCAGTGTGCCAGAAATGTGAGTATAAAAACATGGCTTTCTGTTTCCTTAATTAATTAAAAATAATTAATCCATAAATAAAAGCCTACGGGGTTTTTTTTTTAATTAAGCCTTGTATTGAGGTTAAACAATTTTAAATACAAAACAAAATCAAATCAGGTTTGTCAAAAGAATTATAAGATATCTGTGTTATATAATAAAAAATAACAAGGCTTCATTTTTTCATTATTATCAAAAAACATTAAGTGGAAACTACAGAAGAAGAAAAAGTTGCTCCCTAATAGACAAAAGAATTATTAAGATCACTAAAGGAATCCAAATTTGTACAGAAAACAGGCTTTTGCAATTAAAGATGAGTGTGTACTTTAGAGCCCATGGGTAAGATAACATGATAGATCTGGATATAAGAAGATCTGGAATAAGAAAAGATTCAGGAGAATACAAGACAAGGTACAAGCTTTCAACACAAAAAGAAGTAAAATTCTGATTTCCAATATTGCCAAGATTTTCTAATTATTGGGAAAGCTACGGACCTTCCATGGCTCTTGCTCCTGAGGATACACAGCTCTGCATTCTGCTGCAGCAGCAGCAAGAGTTCAAATAAATTAAGTCAAGCTAAGTTAAAAGTTCAGCCAGACAAGAATGCCAGTAATGAGAAGCCACGGAGAAGGGACCATGAATGGAGAATGGTTACACAACGGAGAGAGGAGGAAACCAAGAAACCCCCTCTGTGACTGGCTGAGCTAATGAAGCCTTGCTTGCGTCTCTGCTGTCTAATTGTATGCAAGATTAAAATGGAGCTTTCTTCCCAAATTAGTGACATCTCAGGAGATCTTATTCCCTAGCAGCTTTTTGGTATTCAGTAGGGATCATCAGCCTTTTTCTTAGGGCTTTTTTTCCCCTCAGCCTGGTCATCTGCTTTCCCTTCTGGCAGGAGCTCCCTGTTTTCTGTCCCTACCTGCCTGCCAAATAGACTCACACTGGCCCAAGGATTCAAAAATTATTGGAGTGGAGGGGGGAGGAAAGGGATGAATGCAGAGACACACCAAGAGATTTGATCTGAATGTTTCCAAGGGGAGCAACTCTGCAAATTCCGAATCTTTGCAGCTCCTCCTCAGTCACTTCAGCTCCTCACGCTGCATTTTCCCCTCTCCTACCCCCACTCAGAAGCACCAAGTCAGGAGAAGGAATCTGGGTTTTGGGAATGAATCACCTTCTCAACACTTCTCTTCATGAGACTCTTTTCCTCTTTGGAAACTCAGCAAGAAATTATACATGTGCAACAGAAAACCCAACAAACTCAATTTATTTTAAGCCCAGCAAAGGGAATTAAAAGACAAATACTTTGCACGAGTTAAAACCAAGCCATTTGTTGATTATTAGCAATGAGGACAAAGAAGGCAAGTGGCCACAACGAACTTGTCAAGCCTTCCCAGCACCTCCTCGTGAGGGAAGCTACCCTACTTTCCAGAGCAGTTTTCCTCAGACTCATCACTTTCTGCTAACAGATGGGAAGCTGAAGATAGAAAGAGGCATCGTTTATGCCTAGCACCAAAGGGAGGGAAAAAATTATCTCAGCAGGAGATTCTTTTTTAAAAAAAAAAAAAAATCAGCAACTGTCCTTCTCCTCAGAAACGAGGGAAGGGGGAAGTGCTGAAGACAAAGGATCACAGACTTTTCCTGGTGCTGCCCATGTTCTGAATGCCAAGCCGAGCTCCTCCAGCCTCTTCTGCTCTCCTTGCTCCTTTTCCTAATGGCCCATCAGTGCTAACACAAGAGCAGTAGTAGGAAAAAAGGTCCTTCAGAAGTCTAACACAGAGTTCTGCGATCAAAAAACCTTCCTCATACTCTAAAAATTGGAAATATGTTTTTTCTGTAAAACCCAGAGCATTTCAGCTAATCCTTAATCCCGAATTCCTATCTGGATTAGTTTCTTCACCAAGTAGTCAGGATTTCCCTGACTCAGTGATGGCAAAACACTCTGTAATGATCCAGCAGCAGGGCGAATCCTGGGATGCACACTGACATATTGTGCAGTGAAATGCTGGGATGCATATTAAAATAGGCAGATTGGAGTTTATAATTTGCCATCGAGACCTATGGATTTCTTGAAATTGTGATTACACAGTAAAAATGTCACTAGTCTTAAGTCACTTAGCATTTTCTTCCTTTCCACCACTATGGACATGTGAGAATATTTATCAATAGTGGTATTAAAAAGGAAAAAAACTCCAATAGTGGTATTAAGAAGGAAAAAAACTCTCAAACACAACCCTCACAACAAATTAAGCTGAACTAAACATCTTTAAATTATGATACTTTAATACTCAAGGGGGGGGAAAAACCCTACACTAATTCAGCAAGCTTACCTAGTGCTGGAAAGGACAAAGTGCTAACAATTTTTAGCATCATTTATCATCATATTCTAGATGTCAATGCACACTCCAGTTACATTTGCATGTGTTTGTGCATGCACGTGTGCCCTTTTATGGTTACATAAAAATGCACACAGATTTTGGGGACAGCATCCCTGGAAGCATTCACACCACCTTATCGACACGGAATTTTAAATTCAGATTGGAACCTCAACCAAGGAATTTGGGAGCAACTCTTTAGTTTTCCTGTCAGTGATTTACTCACTAAATTGAGCAGGAAAGAGCTGGTTTGGTCCAGTGTTAACCTTCATTGGGTAACACGAGCCTTGCCCAAACCCTCAGCACCTCAGGGAAGAAGGAACAGCATTTGCACAATACTGATTTTAGGTTTTTTACACTTCTTCCCTGTGGAGGTGGTGGTGAGGCCCTGGCACAGCGTGCCCAGAGAAGCTGTGGCTGCCCCATCCCTGGAAGTGTCCAAGGCCAGGTTGGACAGGGCTTGGAGCACCCTGGGATAGTGGAAGGTGTCCCTGCCCACGGCAGGATGTCAAATGAGATGAGCTTTAAGGCTCTGCCCAACCCAAACCATTCTGTGATTTCTCTTTAGTTCAAATTTCAAGAGCCAACTGAGAGAATGCCTAGATTTTTTAAAATTTTGTATGTAGCGTTCTTCAAGTGAAAAGCTTCCATTTCTGTCTTCCCCAAAAGAGGTCACCAGAATCAGGGTGAGAACGTTTCCGAGGAGGTTTGCCTTTGACAGGGCAGGCATGGAATTGCATGAGTGATTCTTACACAGGAGTGTGAAGATAATAATCAAGCTCTAGGAAGGCTAAAATTCACAGTTATACACACATATAAAGCCTGAAATAATAAAAGAGAAAGATTTAGTGAAAGTATTAATGTCTCTGTTATTTCTGAACAGATACCAGGTGCTTAATAGAAAAAAAAAACAGAATAAAAATATACAGTCACACATACCCAGTTACACACAAAACCAGAAGTGAACCAGAATGCTTTGTTTACTAGAAATATCAGAATATCATCAACTAATTAAGTGCATCTTCTCCCTTTTGGGAGGATAACTGCAGCCTCTGTAGACTTGAGAAATCTACATGGATTTGGATGAAATATGGAAAATGAGACTTGAGCTGCCTCCTTAAATGCCGAGTGATTGTGGGAGGATATTTCTTTTCTTTTTTTTTGTCCATAATGTGAACATAAAAGAAACTGCACCACAGCAAGTTGCCTGCCATAGGCATCAAGCACTATTTTATCTTTGAATTTCATTAGACCATCAACTGAGACAAGCACTGAGTGAACAAATCAAAGAGAGGTATTTATCTACAAGCAGTGCCACAGATTAAGCTGCCAATAATTACAGATATAAAATAATGCAGACTAGTCTACAATGTGGGTTGTGAGCTCCTATTTTTTTGGGAGTTCAATTTTGTACCATTCTTATAGACTGTTCTGCAGTGTCATCATAAAAAAAATTTAAACCAGTTTCTCTCATTTCTCTAAATCTTTCTGACTAGCCTTTTATATGCCTTGGTTAATAAAGTCTGTGGTTATTTACAGATTTGCCCTCCATCATTCTGAAATGAATTTTCCTTGAATGTTCGTTTCCTGGCTGAAGTCTAAGAGAAAGTAATACACGGAGAACTTTCAAGGATAACCTTGACGATGCAGTAGGTTAGGGAGCCTTTAGTTCAGAGGATCCCTGTTCAGAAACTACCAGGGGTGGCAGAGTGATGAAAACAGTGAAAGAATTCTGAACAGCTCATCAAGAAAATGCTAAAAGATGAGACTCAGGATGAGCACCCTCATAGTGAAGACAGGCCTTTCATCCCAGATTTTCTTTCACTGCCCCGAAAGTCCCTGATTTCTAATTGCCACTATCGCACGCTTTGATTACAATGATTTTGTGAGTGGCTGGAATTTCCCCAGAAATGTTTCCAGACACAGTCAACTTCCCTTGGCACACAACGAGCTGTCGACAAAAGTGATTATTAACGGGGAAGCGATCTGCTCAGGCACCAGAGGAACTCCTGCAAACACCAGAACGGCCTCACCCCTGTGTGTGCTCCCCCGGGCACCCAGGGCTGGCTCTGCTGGGTGCCAGGACACGGCAGAGCCGTGACCTCCGGGCTCCGCTCACTGAGGGCTCCCCAACTCCAACCGTCCTCCCAAAAGCTGAGCAAAGACCTGGGACTTCCCTTTTTACTTCATGGAACGCTCACTTGTTGGGCATTCAAAACAAGCCTGAAAACAGGAGGTGTCCCACGCTCATTTGTTCAACAGAGGAATGGGCACTACACAGATTTCTCCTCTTCCAAACAAACCCTCAGCTTCCAACAGCTCCGCGCTCTCCGGGTGGCAGGACTGTGACAGCCACTGGTGGTCAAGCTCCAGCAGCATCATGATTAAGTTTACAAAATTATTTCTTATTAGAAAAAAAAAAAAATGAGAAAAGCCTGAAGTGGTTTCATTTCCAAAAAAAGGATTCTTGATATGGAGATTTTGTTTTGTTTATGGTTAAATGAAAATTGAACACTATTAAGGACTCCAGGTGGGAGCTGGAAGTTAAAGTTACCAGCACCACCAACCTAAGATGATCTCACATAAAGCTTGAGGAAATTTTACCAAAATTATGAAAAGAAGATTTAAATATTGAAAACAAAACAAAAAAAAACCAAACCCCTTACTAACTAGTCTGCCATACCTTATGTTACAGTGCTTAGTTTACATGTTATCAAAATAGAGGTAATTAGGTTGGCATTAAATTCCAGTACATAAAAGCTGCTGAAATTTTCATTTGCAGAGATGTTTAACCATCATTTTCTTCACACTTTGAAAGTGAATATAGACAGTCTGCTTAATGTCCTCTTATGTAACATGCACCAAATGCAACAGAAAGCAATATGGAATAAAAAATATCTAGGCATTTTCAATTTTACTTGTATTTCATACATAACACATTTAACTTGACAAGAAGAAAGGTAATGGGAATAAAAGTCATCAATTTGAAATAGTATTTTTTGGTTCTAATCTTTAAGCTGTGAAAGAAAGTCTAAGTTTCCATGGAAAATGTTCTATTACTAAAGAACAGAAAAATAATTTTCAAAGAATAAATCCTGAGCAATAGACTTTTTAGCTGCTAGTAGGTGAAAAAATACTGCTGTCAGCTGATTAAAATAAGCATTCAATTCTCTAACGGTCTGAAATAGATATTTCACTACAATATCAAAATGCACTCAGGTACATGATACACATGGCACAAAGGACATCCACAATCACATTAATTTTTGAATTTACAGTCCCAATAATAAACCTCCTTTTTCATGTACTTTATAGACAGGGCAGATATATGGAACTGCTCCTCTCATGCAGCTTGGCACAAGCTATTCCCAAGAGGGAGAAAAAAAGAGGATATTGGGAAGTGCTGTTTAGAGTTCTGGGGAGAAGCCTTTTTGTCTTTAATGTAGTGATCTTGCATCACCAGAGGCAGATGCAAATTCCTAACACCTCTATTTCCTTAAACAAATGAGAGTATTCAATATTTCAGGATCATATTAAGGCTTTTTTCACTACTGAACTTGCATGTCCAGTTATGGGGATTGTAGCAGAAACCATAAAAATGTCCAGCAGATTTGGCTGCTCTTCCTGGACTGGGAAATTCGCTTTTCTGTCAGGAAGGTGGGTACCCATTTCACCTGGCCAGGAGAGACCAGAGAGGAACCACAGCAAACTTCCATGCTGGTACTCCTGCAGCAACATCATCCCCACCTGGATCTTCTTAAGTCAAAGCTTGTCATGGAAAAATGGATGTTCTTTAGGGCATGATGCAAAAACAGCCATTTTTTACTCATTTCTACACTGGAGAAATACCTGCATTGTTCACAGCACTTAAATACATGTCTGCCTACTGCCTTAAAGATACTCTCAGAGATTTACTACCAGCTATCATACCTGGAGTTCACTTATTTTTAATTACCAGCCTCAAAACTAAATTATAACAAAATAGCTGGAGGACCTGTCACAGCCTGAAATTTTCAGCTAGTCAGCAAATTCTCTTTTAATAGAGAGATGATGATCAGACCAGAAGACATAATCAGCTTTCATAACTAAAAAAATCTTTTGTATTCGTTGCAGCATATTACATGGTAAACAGGTGGGGAGAAGTATAAAAATATATATATATATATATATTTTTATACAGTTGAATATGAGTTAGCTCTGGAACCGACTAGCCAAGGAAAATTCAGGAAGACATAGAAGCAAAAGAAAGCCCAGGAATGTGATAAGTTGCTATCATTTTACACACTCTCCTTCCAAGTTATCCTGTCTTAAAAGGAAGGTGGCCTCAGGACCACACTTCCAAAGCTGTTACAGACTCAAGAGCACTTGACAGCTGACAATTTACTGCCACTAATTTTAAAAATATTGCATGGATCAGCTCCAAGAAAGGCACCGTGACCCACTATGAGAATGCAAAAGGAGACATGAAAAAACATCTAAATTCTCTCAAAATGTAGCTCAAAGTTCCTTACTCCATAAAATAAAAAAAACTTGTCTCTTCTTAATTTTTTTTTTCTTCTTACTTTTGTTTCTTTTCTTTCTTGGCTTTTGGTATTCAAGACTCTCAAAGAAGAAAAGAAAAAAAAAAAACGAAACTAAAAGAAAACCGTAACAATTATTTTGAAAATAAAACTTTAAAGTCAACTTAATGGTATTTACAATCACACTTGCAATACTTATTTTCCATGCTGGGTCTCCCAGCACTTGGATCTTGACACCACTACTGGGCCATGCAGGCACCTGCAGAGAGTATTTTGAAAAGGACACGTATTTGATTTTGCCTGTTGCCTCAGGATGGAGAAGACAGGATGGCAGTGACAATTCCATTAGAAAAACCAAACTTCTTCATGTGAAAACCTAATTTTTCGTCTCTAAAATCTTGATAATTTACCCAAAAAAGAAGTTGAAGCAGGCATTAAACGCTGTTGCTCATCTCAAGGCCTGCTATGTACAAGCTCATTTGCCAATGCCCACTCAGAGAAAGGGAAATGCAATTCAAGATGTGCCAAAACAACATTTTCTTGCACTCCCAAGAGTGGTGGCCAACACATTTGGGGCAGCTCCCTTCCCTGTGTGACTGGCAAGGACCTGTTTGAGCTGTAATTACTACTGGCAGCAGGAGTTGCCTCCTCCTCTCCACTTTTGGAGAAGCAATTCATTTCTTTCCAGTCGTTCAGGCCATAAAAGTGAATTCCAAGTATCCCACCTCCTATTTTACATTCATTGTTCATATGCACGGATGCTGTTCTGGAATAAAATCCTGACTTTCTGTCAAGGATCTACGGCTGAGTCACAAGGCACATGAAGAGGCTCTAGAGGGACTGCTTTGTCCCTGGGCTGTTCCTACAAGCATTTATGGCAAAAGCAAGCTGCTAAAATGGTCATGGAAAAGGAAGGAATTTCATGTGGGACATAACACAGGCAGCGCTATAACCACGCTGTAAAAGTTTCAGCAGGAACCTTTCCTGTGCAGACATTTAAAGGAGCCTTTTTTGGTTCAGACGTTCGCTCCAGCTGAAATATCAGACCCATAAAACATCAGAACCGTGCCACCACCAGAAGCATCATTAGAGATCTGGAAGAAGAGCTTCATCAGCTGTCCATTGAATTCTCTCTCCTGGCTCCAAGAGTGGCAGTACCAAATGCTTTGGAGCAAGAATGCTCCAAATTATAGGAATCGGAGCAATCTGCAATCTGGTAAAAGCCTTCCACATGGAAAGGCTCCCTGAACTCCTTTCTAGCTCTTCCTGTAGAATACAAACAAGTCAAACTTTAATTACTGTAAGCTTTCACATACTAATGGAACATAAGGAGATTTAAAGAAATTTGAAAAGCAGCAATTTACTTTGGAGTAATGTAATTTTACTTAATTGCTTCTAATTAAAATTATTCTACAAATGTAAAACAAAAATGTCTATTAATTCTCTGCATAAACTAAATTTAGGTATCAACTGAGTAGCTTATTCACAGTATTTACTATAATTACTGCAATACTTTTGTAAGTTTGATGATTTAAAAGTTTGGAGGCTTGATACCAAATAATGGTTTCTGCTGCATAAAGCAAAATAATCTTTCAAACTCCCAGTGCCTTTGTACTTTGACTGTGACTCACTAAATTTACATTTTGTAAAAGTACATGTAGGAGTAAAAGCACTTATGTATTATCAAGAAATATGACATTATAATCCCATGAAGTTACTACTTATAGAAAAAAATAAAACTGTTCCCATTCTCTTCCACACCTAAGTGTGAAGTGAATACTTTCCATTAACTTTATCTTGGATGAACTTTAGAAAGAAAAAGGACACTTAATATTTTTGCATATATTTTAAACTTCACTTTTAACACAAAGTTTTAATATCAGCCATCAAACATAAAAATTGGAAATATCTTTCCATAAAAGTGAACTCATCTGAAAATAATTATTGTATTTTAAACTATCCTGTGATTTGTGTTAAATCTGACAAAAAGTTGTGGCCCAAGTTGGCGTGGAAAATTAAACAAAAACAGACCATTCTGCAAATTTTTGTATTTTAGAAATAGACCAAGTTAAGTCCAGAGAATTTTTTTTTTTTTTAAATTTCTTCTCTTCTTTTATCTTCCTTATCCTCTCTCCATGTTTTCGCTACCTGTTTTATCGTGTGGTTCTTCAAACAGCCCAACAAAGCAAATGCAGCAAGGTCACTGTGCCATTTTGAGGTGAAATTTTCAAACTTGAGTAAAACCAGTACTAAATGCTATTTTCCTCCTGCAGATAAGCCGTTTTCTCTCCAAATTCTTTACTACTCCAAAGTCAGGGTTAGGGTTAGGCATCGGAAGAGAGCCGTGCCTGATTTGTTCTGTGGAGAGGTTGAATTACCACGGGGTTCAGCCACTCTATGGAGTTCACCCCACAAACACTTGAGTGTGGACCTCTAATAAACAGAGAACCAGGAGGAAACAAACCATGCTCAGAGCTCCTGTTTCTGTTTGGAATCATGGAATGGCTTGGGTTGGAAGGGATCCTAAAGCCAGCCAGTGCCACCCCTGCCATGGCACGGACACCTTCCACTGTCCCAGGCTGCTCCAAGCCCCATCCAACCTGGCCTTGGACACTTCCAGGGATCCAGGGGCAGCCACAGCTTCTCTGGGCTCCTCTGCCAGGGCCTCACCTCCCTCACAGGGAACAATGTCTTCCTAATATTGAACCTAAATTTCCCCTCTTTCAGTTTGTACCCATGACTCCCTGTCCTGTCCCTCCAGTTCCTTACAGAGTCCCTCTCCGGTTCCCTGCAGCCCCTTCGGACTCTGGAAGGTGCCGTGAGGTGTCCACACAACCACCTTCTCTCCAGGCTGGATGTTCCCAGCTCTCCCAGCCTCTGTCCACAGGGGAGGTGCTCCAGTCCCCTTACCAACACCGTGGCCTCCCCTGGACTTGCTCCAAAAGTTCTGATGTTGGAGGCAATATTTAAAGACGCTTCCAAAACATGGCAAACCGTGGAGCGCGGAAATCCAGACACTGGTTTTGTTTTTAAACTTGGGGAGGGGGAAGAAAACATATTTCTGCTAGCCAACAACTTTGACACTGTATTACCACTGCTTTCCTCCAAAAAAACCAGTTCCAAGAGCCTCTTAAGGAAGTCACAGGCTGCCACCTCTGGGCTCAGCTCTCTCACAGAAACACCTGTGAGAGCACGGTGAGCACTGCACCATTTCAGCGAGGTGGAATCTCTCCATCAGCGCCAGGGCATTTCCCTCTGCCTAATGAAGCTCAAGCCAAATTACTGCCAAAGCCCAGAACGAGATCACTGATGTTGTGGCAAAGCAACAGGCAAAATAAAATGAAATTGTAGTGACAGCAGCACCCAGGAAACAATTTCTCACAGTAATTTACTTCTCTCATCACTGCGTGGCACCAACTATATCCCTTCACTGCACTGATGCCATGGAATGCAGATGGTTACGAATTTTTAACTCCAAACTCACCGAGTCCAAAAAACAGGCTCTTAATTAAGAAAAAATCTGGGAAAATAGGCTTTAATAAACAAATGGGTCACATGAATACAAAATGCAGAGGGAATGGTTAAAAACTGGCCAAGATCAAAAGCAGGAATAATGAGTTAAATTACAAAAATCAATTATTAAAGTGTCTGTTTTGAATATCTGAAAACAAAAATCTTGAAAATGCATTGTTCCAGGGAAAATTCTGCAGCGGAAGGAAGAGATTCCCAGTGCAACTTGAAGTTTTTTCTTAAATTCAGCAATTCACTAACAAATCATCATTAAAGCCTTGATCCCCAGGGCATCCTAAAAGCACTTTTGCAGCATTAGTAATGGGCCATTTAATTCCCCCACTTTATTTCTAATTTCTAATTAGGTTTTAATTCATGATATATCTTATCCTCTCATTGTGATAGTCTGTATTCTTAGGGAAATGGGAATTTATCTTTCTAAGCCAAAAGTTTTTACAGCCAGAATTGCTGGATCATGGTGTTCCTTCTGCTTGTTTTCAATCTCCCTCAAACTATCCTAAAATAAATCCAAGTGTTTATTATTGAAATATCCTGTTTTTCCCTTATCTGCTTATGCTTCTCGGCTGGCATTTTGGAAATGCAAGAATTGGTGGCATTCCATGTATCGCTACCTCAAATCACATCAAAAGATCCTCTGTACCAGGAGCCTCGTCTTAAAATAATCTTAGAGAGCTTCACCATGGAACACTGAATAAACACCTGGTCCCACTGCATGTCACTGAGACACAGGATGGTGCCAGGGGCTTGTTGTCCTGCTTGGACTTCTCCTACCTATGGATGGCTGCACTATTTCACTCTCTAAAAGTTTCTACAGGACAGCTTCTTTTATTGTCAAACTAAAAAAACACCTGCAACAAGAAACAAAATTTAAAAAAAAAACCAACAAACCAAAAAACAAACTTAATCAGCTGCTTTTCCTTGTGATTCTTCTTCCATTTTCTCCTGCCCCAGGTATAAAGTTACCAGAGTGGTACATCCAACTCTAAGATTTCTTTG
The DNA here is from genome assembly GCA_013398955.1 of Callaeas wilsoni. Classification (NCBI taxonomy): domain Eukaryota; kingdom Metazoa; phylum Chordata; class Aves; order Passeriformes; family Callaeidae; genus Callaeas; species Callaeas wilsoni. The sequence goes on along the minus strand of VWPU01000338.1, from coordinate 67,279 downwards.
TGATCTTAAACGGAAGAACTGGAATTAGGATAGAGGAAGAAGGGGAGTCGAACAGAACAAGGGAAGAACGGGGGTGAACTGGAGTTAGAGCAGGGCAGAAGTGGAGCAGAACCGAATTCCTGCACCTGCAATGCAGCACATCCGAGCTCTCCCTCGGCAGCAGCAGCAGGAATCTGCTGAGGGTGAGAGTGATCAGCTGCACCTCGAGAATCCCTCCTGCACCCACCCATTCTGTCACTGGAGAAACGTCTCAGGACCCTGCCAAGTGCCTGTGCTGGGGACAGGAGTAAGACCCTGGGAAATGCTGTTCCTCTGATTCTATGTCAGCTGCAAGTCTGAGTTCATCCCTGATGCCCAGCAGATTTTCCTGTCATGGTTCAGCTTAATTTGTTTGGTTCTAAACATCAGTAAAAGATANAAAAAAAAAAAAAAAAAAAAAAAAAAAAAAAAAAAAAAACAAAAAACAAAAAAAAAAAAGAGCCAGGAGAATTTGTCTCCCTGACGTACAGCAGAGCCTGGGTGGAGCTGCCAGGTGATCCCACACTCACATCCTCGTCCGAGGCTGAAAAGCGCTGCTGCACTGCAGGGATTGCATTTCCAGTCCTCCCAAACCTTCACGGCAACACAAGCATCCAAAAATCAATCCAGTTCCCTCCGTTTCTATTTTCTGAACGAGCAGCACGCATAGATCATGCTAAGAGAGAGGCTAGTTCTCTTTAGCACGCTGATCTCATTATAAGCAAATACGAGGGCAATCTAATTTTATCGGCCACAAAACAAAGAGCGTGTTCGAGTTTTAACATCCAGCCAAAACCTCTTCTGCTTATAATTTGAGTTTAAACTTATACAGCATGTTCATTACCATAAACAATCTGCAAGATGGCCAGAAAACAAACTCCCCCCTTGTAATCTGCCATCAGAAAACCCCAAAGAAATAAACATTGGCATCGCAGCTCTGCTTTCGCTTTGCTCTCAAGGCTTTGGAAAGACCAGCTGAGAAGTTTTCCTTCCAAATAAACTGAGGGTTTTAAACAAACCAAAAAATGCTTCCAGATGTTTTTCTTGCAAGCATACCTTAATAAATGACCCCGAATGAAGAAAACTTAGAGGTAGATAAAGAGTGTCTTGGAGGATGAAGAATTAGGGAAGGAGTCTAAGTATTACAAAATTATATTCATGTTTCATCTCAATTGATTTTGTCCACCTAATCAGTAAAATCAACATCAACAACTTGACTTTCTTCTTTGTGCAAGGGAACAAAATATTATTTTAAAATATGAGATAATTTCAATTTAATAAATACTACATGTGCAGATAACAGGATTTCCATGAAAAATTCAAAAAGCATTGCTCTTCATCATTAAATTCAAGTTAATCAGCATATTCTGCTGCAGATTCAATTAAAAACCAATATTCTAAATTTATAACCTAGTTGTAAATATCAATTCCGTTTCCAAGCAAAACAATATGAATCTACAGTAAACAGCTCAATCATTCTGGAAGTTGTCTAAACACCAACCCCAATAGCAACAGAGAAAATAAACAAGAGAAAAGCCACAACAGTGGCTTCTCCAAAATCCAGGATACATGGTACAACATATTGTACCTTAACAAACCAACAGAAAAGTGGGGATAACCAACAAGAACAAAGAGTGGTATTCGGTTATCAAATGGTACAAATTAAATATTTTAAAAAGATGTTAATTTTGAATGCCATGTGGGAGATGGGAAGGGTCTGTCAAAGCACAGTCCTGATGGAAATCTCCTCATCAAGCCTGACAGATAACCAAATCAACAGATTGACAGCCAGGAATTGCAGATGCCTCATTTCCTTTGGAAAACCGGCCTGAAAGGAAGGGCTCACTAACAACAACCACAACATCCCTTCCAGTGATGGTGACAGCACCCACAAACCTCAGCACGATGACATTTGGTGGGAAAACAATGAATCCAGAGAGCACAAGCCCTGGAGAACCAGCAGGAGATGGATCCAAGAGGAGCATCTGCCTCCCCTCCCTGTGTGACTCCCTTACCTCCATACAGGTGTGTCCTGCCTGCTCGGGAGAGGAGTCCCAGCAGCTCCTGGGGGAGTTACCTCTCCTGGATAAAGGAAGAATGCACAAGGATGGGGACAGAACGAAGGAAGGCTGGGGAAACCTGATCAGCTTGGTCCTGGCTTTCCAAACCCAGTTCCAGCAGCTGCTCCAGAACTCCGGCTACAGGAACAGCAAGGTTTGGCCAGCCTGGAGAAAGCAGGAGCTGGGGGAACGCTGGGGGGAACGGGAGCGGGGGGAACGCTGGGGGGAACGGGAGCGGGGGGAACGCTGGGGGGAACGGGAGCGGGGGGAACGCTGGGGGGAACGGGAGCGGGGGGAACGCTGGGGGGAACGGGAGCGGGGGGAACGCTGGGGGGAACGGGAGCGGGGGGAACGCTGGGGGGAACGGGAGCGGGGGGAACGCTGGGGGGAACGGGAGCGGGGGGAACGCTGGGGGGAACGGGAGCGGGGGGAACGCTGGGGGGAACGGGAGCGGGGGGAACGCTGGGGGGAACGGGAGCGGGGGGAACGCTGGGGGGAACGGGAGCGGGGGGAACGCTGGGGGGAACGGGAGCGGGGGGAACGCTGGGGGGAACGGGAGCGGGGGGAACGCTGGGGGGAACGGGAGCGGGGGGAACGCTGGGGGGAACGGGAGCGGGGGGAACGCTGGGGGGAACGGGAGCGGGGGGAACGCTGGGGGGAACGGGAGCGGGGGGAACGCTGGGGGGAACGGGAGCGGGGGGAACGCTGGGGGGAACGGGAGCGGGGGGAACGCTGGGGAGAACGGGGGTGGGGGGAACGCTGGAAGGAACGAGAGCTGGGAGAACGCTGGAGGGAACGAGAGCTGGGGGAACACCAAGCTCCAGAGCCTGCAGAGACCCTCAGGACCATCGGGAACATCGCTTCCAGGTCCGAGAGGTGCCCTAAGTGGTAACAGACTCCACTTTAATGTTTCCCTTTCCTCTCCCGTAAGTTCCTGTTCATTATTTTCATATTTTCTGTTTGGCATATAGGAAGAGGATAATACCAAGTTTGAACTAAATTTCTCCATGGCTATAAAAATATATTTGATTAAACAGATGTCAGCAAAATTTTATGGAGTGAAAATTAAGTAACAGATGGTGAGGTCTGTGGAGTTCAAAGAGGCTGTATTTTATTAAATAGGAAATTTGAGGAAAAGAATTATTTTGCTGGAAATATTGATGCAGTGTTTAGGCAAATGTAAAAGAATTCTTACTTGATAGAAAACAGTAAGTTTAAAAAAAAAATTAAAATAGGTGTATTCATGCCATGAACCTCAGACCTTTAAAAAATGGGACTCTATTCCACCTTCTTTTTACTGACTACAGCACAACATCAAGCTTCTCAACAACAAAAAAATACACTTCATGGGCAAGAAAAAACCCAACTACCAAACCAAAAATAACAATGACCTTGATTAAGCATCCTGAGCAAAATACATCCTTTGTGTGATACACAAGCTATTGTGAAAACAACTTTAGAAGTACAGGACCATGGGATAATAAACAGTTATACCAAACATATTATAAGCAGTAAACAAAATTGCAAATAATGACTTATGTGCTATGGGAAATGAGACAGAAGGATTATAACTCCTGATTGCTATTAATGTATCACCTCTCTTCCAGCTTTACTACTTGGAATGGTAGAAGAACATTGCCACCAGTGGAACATAGACACAGAGTCAATGAAATGAAAAGAACATCATAAATGTAATTATTATTGCACAATGTGATTTCTCTCCCTATTCCTATGGCTCTCAAGTCTTTTCTTCAAGCTGATATTTTAAACATTTTATTACATCATTGGGAAAAAATTCAAAGGGCAGAAGTAGTTTCAAATTCATGACCAGGCTCCTTCTGCATCAAAGAGAAAGCTACAGTGCCCTGTGGAATAGCAGTCAGAGAGCTGCCTCACAGGTCCAGGGGGAAGAACTGGAGAAATCTAATAGTTCCAGAGCACTTAACCATGCTGAGAGCTGCCTGTTGACCAAGGAAGCCTTGTGTTGGTTCACAGGCAGGAGACACCTCTGATTGCCCCACACCGGCAGGTTCTGAGCTGACAGAGCCCCTACACCTGCAAGAGGCACCAGCCCCTGTGGCCAGACCCGCACCAACACAGCCCAGCCCCTTCCAGAGAGCTCTGCTCATCCCCCCTCCCAAAAACCTGCTGGGAGCTGCCTCTGGCTCTGATCTGGCCCTCACACAGCACAGCCCGGGGTCTGGCGCTCCCTTGGATCGGAGCTGTAAGTACTGATGTCCCCAGGAGTGAAACCATCACAAACACGTAACAGATGCTTCTGAGCCTGTGTCTTCATCTCTCAGTGACATTTCCTATCAGGTGTTTAACTGTGCTGTCAGGGCTCCTGCTGTGTGCAGCCTCAGAGGTGTGGAAGCTGCTCCATCCTCATGCTGCTTATTTTTCACAGAGTGGTGCAATGGACTGAAACCCCCCAGACCGTGAATTCAGACACAGAGCTTCCAACTCACCGCTATTTGTGGTTTACTAATGAAGATCATGCCTTATTCGTGGGTTTAGACCTTGATATCAACACCACAAGAAACAGACTTTTCCCCACAAAGACTGTACTTTAAAAGAGAAACACAGTCAGCTTATGTTTGACAGATTGATAAAAGAATCAACTGATTCAAGCCTCCACAAAGCAAAATACCCTCCTCGAGTTTGCACTTCAGGGTTTTGTACAAGCACAAGCTCTTCAGGAGCAATGTTTAGCTTTACAGCTCATCCATCATTCCTGCCTCTCTATTGATCCATTTATCAGTCACGTCCAGGTATCTTGGACTTGTTCAGAGGCTCCAAATAAACACATGAAAGGGTTCCTGGGTTTATTTCACTACCAGAGTAATTTAGATCACGGTCAGCACAGCCCTCCAGCCCTCCCAAGGAATAACTGATTGGATTCAAGCACCTTGAAAGCACATATATGTTGTCTGAATTATTTTCACATGCTTTTAGACCTAGAAATTCTGTATTTAAACAAGCAGAAAAAGGAAACATTGGAGGTGGGTGTTAATTACTCCTATTTACAGGCTTTTTAGCAGTTTCCCATATTGGTTAAAACTGAAGTTGTATCTTATTTTCAGTGATTCAAAAATCAAGGCAAGAGACACAAATTCATCAGAAAAATCAGAGACTACTTTTCCAGAGATTTAAAAGAAAATGCAGCTTACACATCTCAGGCACCAGCTTTTAGATCTATCCTTTATCTTCCTAAGGCAAACATGATGATCAATCTACCAAAAATCCTGAAACAGGCACCCAAAAACCTCCTCCTAATCTTCAGCTGTTCAAGGATTCTGCAGTTTTCAAAAGAACCCTTAAGCACAGGACATTTTGGGGTTTGAAGTATTCAGTGTTAAGGGCTTGAAAAATATCACTCAAAATGTTTAAAAGGGATTTCAAAGCTTGACCCAAGTTGATAACCCTGGTTAAGATTTTCATTTCTGGATATTTAAGATAAAATGGCTGAGGACTTACAGAGAGGAGAGATCAGTTTTACAGCAGCATTTTAAGTTGTGATAAGATTCCTAAATCTAAATGCCCAAAGCTAATGTGCCAGAATGTTCATTAGGTGTTTTTTAAAGGAAGGCACAAGGAATGAGCTTCAACCCATATTTAACCTCTACGCAAGAGGCAGTTCAGTATTTAGACATCAGAAGGAATGTCTTGTTCTCATCAGATCATCTTTCTTCAGCTTTGGAGGAAGAAGTGCTAATTCTCATTCTTCCCCCCATTTTCTGATGTGCTTTAGGATTCATTGCAAATGTGGGAAAAGAAATTATTTGACTTCTTGAAAAGAAGGAAAAGGGAAGTGGGAAGGTCCTGTCTAGAGAGAGATCCCAGATCTCTGTTCCATGTCAACGTTGTGGGGCCTCAGGCCAATTTCTCAGGGCCAAACCTGACAGCTACAAGAGAGGTTTATTGCGAAATGAAACGAGGAAAAGTATTCCTGGGATAATCTTATGGAACCTTTTTATTTCTGCAGTGAAAGGCAGGAATAGTCCTTCTAAAAATACCAGATCATTTACAAATGGAGTCAGAAAAGCAAAAAATCTGTATCAATATGTGTAACACTCCCCAAACTGAATGAACTCAATTAGAAATAAGAAACAACTTGTTAAAACCATCATTCTAAGGTGCTTTTAAAAACCTCAAACTGTTACCATACTGCAACCAGAAGTTCCTGAGGAGCTGCCTTGTGATCACTTTCACTGAAAATTTACTGTTTAGATAAAATCCCATGTCCACTGTTGGCATTTTTTGGTTGGTATTTTCACAGAAAACCCTGAACACTTTCAAAAAATATTTTATTTACAGGAGCCTGCTCTGTGCCTTGGGAAGGCCCGTGGACCCCTGAGTGGTGCCACGTTGTTGACACTCCCTGAGCCACGGAGGTGACAAGGAGACAACGAGGGAAGCGCCTCCCAAACACAGCCTTGCACTCAATGCCTTCTTTAATGCAAGCTGAAAGCAAACTGCTCCAGATGATAATTAAAAAATAGAAACCAAACAGTTAAGGCCTGTCTGATTAATTGCTCTACTTAGCTAATTTGATAAGCCCTCCATCAGTTTTCCATGCCTCCTTCATTGGCTTTATCTACTTTGTAAATGAATCTAATTATCAACACCTGCAATCCCAAGCCCCATCTCTGCAGAAGTTCTACAGCTCTTTTTTACACACAGCATTTCTTAAAAGGTCAATTCTGAGCCCCATCCTGCCACGAGAAGCCTTCCTGGGCTGCAAGGAAGGGACACAGCAAGGGGAATACGCAGTAGAGGAACCCCTCCCTGCCTCACCAAGGCTTCGGTCCCTGTGTATTCAGCAACACAAACTGCATTCCACAAGAAAACCCTGATAAAAATTTACAGCAGACAAAAGATGACAAACGAGTCAAAGTCATCACAGCCCCCACAGCACATTAATCAGATCAGCCACACACCAGGAGGGGAATGATAATGGCAGCTCCAATTCAGGCTGCCGTGGGGATCTCCAAAGAAACCAGGGGCTGCACAAAGAAAGCGCCGTGGGTTTGCACCACACTGCAAGCTACAACCTGAGAAAGCTCTTTTGAAAAGTTCAGCGTCACCCAGAGTGAATACACATTAGATAATAAAAGATGAACTGCGTGTTTATGAGGTAGATGTGTGGCTTGCCCCCGATTCCCTGAAAAGCCATTTCTGTTTGCACCAGTTCTTCACACAGGACAGAACTCTGCCAATGGAATCCAAACACAAAACTTGTGCTGTGGTATTTTCAAAAGTATGAACTGATAACTGATTTAAAACCAATTGTGCTGATAGTTTTAATTGATCTCTCTGACTGCTACTTCATCCTCATTTATTATTGTGAATATAAATTAGAAACAAAAGGAAGCCCCAAGCAGTTTTATCTGGCTATAAAGATTTCTTGCCACTAGATTTGCAATTCCTTTTCACAAATTATTTTGTGGGCAGAATTTTTAACGCTCTGTTTTAATCATAATTTTCTCCCCCTCGAAATCATTACCAAAAGATTAGACATCATAAAATGGTTTTTTTTCCCCTTCAAAATCAGAAAAAGTTATAGTTCAGTTCATCTGGGGGTTTGTGCTAGCCTTGATAAAATGTATTTTTAAAAGGCAAACAATAACACTGTCAGACTTGCCTGACTCAAAAGCAATTTGCATTAGTAAAATTTAACTGTAAGCCCTTGAGATGACAACGGTTTATTGTAGTTGTTGTGAAAAATATTTTAGCTGAGCAATGCCAAGCTTGGGGCCTTATGCAGTAACCGTGGCAAGAAAAAATTAGGAAGCTGAGCTTCAGAGAACATCTGCAGAGCTTGCAGGGGACCCCTGCTAGATGGACCTCAAAATGAAGGACACTCCTATCCTACCTCAAAATACTGGTCTAATATTTTAAACCTGGGAATGTGAGAAAGTGAAGTTATTAATGGAGCCATTAACTGTGTCTCTGGGGCTCCCAGGTTAATTAAACTCCGAGTCGGTGCTAAGATCCTCACAGCCTTTCCAAACCTCCAGCAAGCACCTGCAGAACTGCTCCAAATATCACCATGTTGTAGAGGAGACTGTGGGAGAAAGTCATGCATTACATGGCAAAGCTGCTAGAATGACAGAAAAGTGTAGAACACACACACCAAAAAAAAAGGAAATCTAGAAATGTTGGCATTAAAAGACCTGACAGATGTTAGGCTTTTGTTCTTGCAGCATCTCTCATGGCAGAGCGCTGAGCAATTAAATGTGAGGTGCTACTGAGCAAGGGCTTGTCCTCGGTCACGATCTCAAAGATGCCCAGAACCCTTCAGCAGGGGCTGCTGGAGACCCTGCAAGCCAAAGGATTCCCCCTGGGAAATGGGAATTACTGAAACACCAATGGATACCCTAGGATTGAACACTTTCCTCCAGGAAGCTGCAGCACATTTATGACTCTCAGAAATACCAGGAAGCTCAGCTGAATGTGTTATTGATTACCCTGACAGCTTAATAAGGCAGATTTCCAATGGCTGACTCAACTGAGGTGAACTAGGGAAGATTAAAAATCTGTGTCCCTTAAGGCCTTGGCCACTCCTCTGACATCCCTAATCCCATCAGCAAGGGAAAGCTGTTTATTAACTTCTGCTCTCACAGGTGGAGGTCACCAAGCAGCTCAAACATCCTGTGGCAGGTAAGGGAGAACTTAGGAGAAAAAAAAAATAAAAATGGAGGGGAAAAAAAAAAACCACAACAGTGGAACTACATGAGGATTCCAGCTACTTCCAGTAAAAAGCATGAGGGAGAATAATCAATTTTAAAATATGTATCAGTAAACCCAGAAATACAGACGGTGTTTGCTACTTAACCCTTCAAAATAAAAAAAGCAGAACACAGTAGGAAACCATTTGACAAACGTGGGGCCTAATTCCAAAAGCTGCTTTATTTTCATATCATAATAAAGGGGGTAATTTGCTAATGTTTGGAGGAGAAGGGAAAGAGAAGGAACATGTGCTGCTGAGGAGGAGCACAGGGGCTTCTTTTCCCTATACAAAATGAGTTTGTGAAATATATTTAACTGAGTTATTTTAAGAAGTGCCAAAAAGTTGGCAGCCACAGAGAATTCCTTAGCATAGCTAAAGAGCCTGAGGATCCGGAGCCAGGACAAAACGGGATTCACTGGACCCAGGCTGGGCCTTTTGTGTCACTGTTTGTGGATCTTCTCACGTGGGGACCTCTCAGGAATTCTGATGCCACTGCATTACCTAAAACTACAAAATTGGCCCCATCCTGCCCTATCTGCGATTTTGACCATGACCACTAAAACTTTCAGGCCATCATCAGATCCTTCACAGGTTCTTAAAACTCAGTTTGCACCGGATGTTGTAGAAAACTGGAGATTTGTCACTGATTGAGTAGAAAACAAAGACTAAACTCATGTCCGTGTGTTTATGATCATTTCAGATGATTGATAGCTAAAATAACATGACATCCCCTTGATATAACAGTCCTTGGAACGACAACGTGGATACCAGGAGGAAATCAGGCTTACCATGAGCATAGCGCACCAGGCGATGAGGTCTTCGTGTCACAGCATGCAAGACCTGATAAAAACAAAGAAAAAAAACCAGTTTCTATATTGGAAATCTAAATTATGATTGGATATAATGAATGTAAAACCAAAGGGAAAGGCACTTCAATCATTGAAAAGCAGCTGGTTTCATTTAAATCCAAATGAGTTTATTGCACAATTAATAAAATTATGCTCATCTCTTCTGTGTTATTCCATAACAGAAAATTGAAAAGCGAGTCTTAAAAAAAATAAAGTCTAACACACCTTCAAAAAATAAAATATAACACACCTTCCAATAGGATGGAAGCATTAAATATTGCTTAATTCCAGAAAAATCAAACTAACATTGCACACAAAATCTACCATACTTGCTGCCACTTATAATTATTTTGTAGTAGCATTCAGGTCTACAAGTATTCAACAGAACTGAAAACCTCAGTTTATCTCAGAATCAAATCTCTCAAAGGGAAAATGTTTACTAAATAAATATGTGTGAATCAGGGCACGTGAAGGAGATGGAAACAAACATCTCTTCCAAGAATGACATCAGGACGAGCACACAGGTATCTCCCTGGTTCACAAATCTAAAGCTGGGATTAAATTTTCAACAAAGAATCTACTTCGACCCCTTCTGGAGGTGATTTTAAGTCAGATTTATGCAGGAACACAGCAGTGCCAACCCTCCAAGAGCTTCAGGACACAGAGATTCAACCGTAATTTCTCTCCTAACCTCTCAAAGGACTAAGGAGCATCACATAGGGACACACAAACGGAACGGACATTGTGCTGTCAAGAGCCAAAAAGCAATTCCTGGAGCCTCCGGGTTCCGCCGCACAACTGCTCGGCCAGAAATCCAAAGGACAACACAACTTCTTTGAGAGCCAAAGCTGAGTTAGGGAGGTGACACATCATGAATTAAATTGAAATCTGGCCCAAAATTAAAAAAAAAAAAAAGCCTAACCCACTTGATTGAAGTGCCATGTAAGCACTAGAAGTGATAAAAATACCTCTCTCCCATCCTAAGCTAACAGAAGTGCTTGCAGGAGTTCCAAGCCAAACATCTTGTTCCACCACCTGGGCTACCAACATCTCCTTAGCACATTTATTCCAGAGATTCCCCATTGTGGCAATACATGAAAACAGCTAAAAACCAGAGCTCTCTCACTCTGAATTGCACACTCAGTGCTGGAACTGAGCAAAAACAAGTCCATCCCCTCCAGGAGCTGACAGTGCAAGCCGTGTATTGGATACCATTCCCAAAAACTGGCAGGTAACTCCAGGAATCAAACTAACAGCAAACAAGGAAACACAGCAGGGGGAAATACCAGCATGCCAGGGCTGTGGAGTACAGCAAGTCAGAACATCTCTACCAGAGGGGATGGAAATGGTGCAAACTCGATTAAATCAGCGAGAAGAGGACTCCCAGCAGGACTCGAGGCAGTCAGGGATGGGAACAATTGGCTCTGTCCTGATTAAATCCCAGTTCCAGCACCTCCTCTTGGAGGCCTAGGCTGTAAACACTGTTTGTGCCCAGCAGTACAGGTGTAAACCTCCCGCCTCCCTTTGCCTCAGCAGTAAAGTTCTCCCGCTTCTGTGAGATTGATTTTGAGTATAAATTCACAGGATAACATAAAAATGCTCAAACACTGGGGTGATAAATTAAAATAAATGTCTCATCTGTATTCTCAATATATTTCTCTGACTCTATAAAAACTCAACATTTTCAGCCTGGGAAGGATAACAAAACCAGAGTCCAGGAGTAATCAATGCTACTTTTAAAATGCATTTTTACTTTAATCAGGGATTACTTAAACCTCGGCCAGATCAATATTTACTCATTCTTTCATCTGGTTTTCCCAGAGTTTTAGAAAATTATAGTTGTCAAAGGTACTGCTTATTGCTGTAAAATTCCCTGTGAAGGAGTCTGATGCAAGAAAGCCAGTCACTCCTGAAAAAAATTAAAGTCATACAAAATTTATAGTTAAATAAAAACCTTTGTGCTTCATTCGTTTCCCTAAATAGCTTAAACCCTTGCTGGAGCAGAAATTCAGCGTGCCTGCAAATCAGTCATTTGCTGCAGCGGCCTAAAAATATGAATAATCATAAAGAAATGGTTAATCAAAGAATTTGCTAGAAAGAAAAGAAACTTATTGATTTTTAAGACTGGTTTTGATGAGGGAAAGGTTTCACCTTCCCAAACTGAGGATGGAATTATAATTAAATAGATGAGTTCCCATTTATTCAATATCCAAAAATCTGGAAGAGTCACAGGGGTGGCAATGGCAGGCTCTTCATCAACAAACCCATTTCCTGTGAAAAGGAAAATAGATTCTGTTTGGGGTACAAAGGCACAGGGGAAACTTGATTAGGTATTACGAGAAAATCTAAAAGGGGAGGGGAAGAAAAGGTTGTTTTTCTGTTTGTCAGTCAGCTCTGGGGTGCTCAGAACATCCTGAGAACTTTTTATTTTCTTTAAAAACAAATTCAGAGATACTTCTCGTCATATTTGGGGCTGCTGAAGTGGTTGAGAAGGTAAGGCAGAGCAGTTCCAGCCTCCCCCAGCCCTACCAGCTGCTCCCACACAACCAGAACCCACCACCACTTCTTACAAGTGAGACAAGAACAGAGCTACAACGGCTCCAGGTTTAACCTGATGGCGATTGTTTGCTCTGCTTTTTAAATGCTGATGACCAAGGTCCAGCAAATATTTTATCATCTCTTAAAAACCCACGTGTAATGCTGCAGTTAAACGTTTGAAGTCGGTTTTGTGCTGCTGGAATCGTATCGTTTCCCCAGGATTCCGTGGCAATTAGGAGCAGCACTCAGTAGGGTTATTTTTAGCAAGTGCACCTCATTCACACATTTTGCAGTGCTGCTCAGGGATCACTGATCTATATGCATGACTGCAGTGATAAAATCTGGCAACACTCTTTAATAACTGTTTAAAACTGTTCTAGGCGTGTTTTGAGCAACGTACAATTATTCCAACACCTAAAAAGAGCTTTTCCACTTGCAGGATTTTCCACTACTCAGTATGTGCACCCTTGCAGTCGGATAGTTAAGATTTTTCCATTATTTCCTTTATTTGATTTACACCTTTTCAGCCAGTGGACAAAGAAGGTGTCCCTGCCCATGGAAGGGGGCTGGAATTGGATTGTCTTAAAGGTCCCTTCCAACCCAAACTATTCTGTAGCTCACAAAAGATACCTCAAATGGGATTTGCAAAGGCTGGAATGAGAGATTCTTATCCTGATAAACAAATTCATGAGAATCCAGCTGAAAAATATCATTCATCAACACATATTTATGTAAATATTGAGAACAATCACCATAAGATCTTTATGATTTTGTTAAATTTTAGTGAGCTTCAGTATTTGGCATGACACTAAACAAAGCCAAAATTAAAACTCTAGGTTGGGTCAGGTTTGTCTGTGTTTTTTAAATTTACAACCAATTCCATTAACATGTTCACTGCACCACCACTCAATTCCTTTCTACTTTTTAAGTGTCCTCAAATCCTGCTGCTATACAGCACCATTTCTTAAGATAAACAAAACAAATTGAATTTCTTGAAATTAGCATGGATGGAGAATTTGAACCAAACATAGCACTTGTTAATTTAAAAGGTGGTAGAGCTTTGGGTGAAGCAGGGATAAATAAAAGTCAGCTGTGTTAGGACATCTCCATGAGGAAACGTGTCCTGCTGGCCATGCTCCCATCCTGTGCAGTGGAAGAGACCTCAGAACCCTGCTCCGCTCAGCTCTGGCATCCCAGGACAAAGTTCACTAATGTTTGAATATGGAATGAGTGTGGCATCAGCAAAAAGCCCACAATGAACTGTCCAGCTGCCATTCAAGCTGGTGGAGAACTGGAATCACAACACCTGAGAGCCAGAGGCCAACAGGAGAGAAACTACACCGATACTTGGAAAATGCATCACCATGGAAGGAGGAGGAATCACTGCTTTTTTAATTAACTGGTCCTTCTGAGGGCTTTGTCTTCCCCTAGACCCTCCTGCAACAGTGGTACAGACCTCTACTACACCTTCAACTGCTCCCACCTTTCGTAAGGGCAGCATTATTCCAAGTTTGGCTCACAGCGTGAAACGCATCTCGTTCTCCCTGTAATTCCCCAGGATCTCAGTATCTGTAATCCCAGCATTACAAAACAAACCTGACAGCCAACGTGGCAGCTCTGTTTGTCAGACAGACAGGCAGCAAAGCCTCTCCGTGGCTGTGCCACATCCACTGTCAGCTCTCATCGGGCGGCGAGCCGAAAATCAGCAAGTGATGGCTTCCCTTGTTCTACTAAATGAGTCAAAGATGTTCTTCTAAAGAGAGTCTTCTGACTCTCAGTCAAGTCCTCACTGGAAACACTGCCCTGCAGCACTCAGATTTTGAAACATGCAAACCTGGTGCTTCTTCTATCAAAATTACTGACATGAGAGTAAAAATTACATCCCAGGCACCTTGAATCACTCTTGGAGCTAGCGAAGGGTTGTAGGCACCAAACAGACAACACTGCTTTTCTGCTTGGTCATCAAGGCTCTAGATGGTTATTTAAAATCCCCCCACGTGCTCTGTTTGCAGACCTGAGGTGACTGATGCCCTCTCCCCATTAACAACCTGAGCTGGTGGGGATGAGAGGAGAGCAGAGCTGGTGATGAAAGTGTTACTGTGCAACGTCCCAGCACACCTGGCAGTGCCTCTGCCCCCCTGACTGACACATCACAGCGTGCTGGGGACTTCTCGGGAAGGTTTGGTCAATGAAATTGTTACTCTGATGCAGGAAAAGAGCAAAAAAAAGTTTGGGATTGGGTTTTGGCTTGGGGTTTTCTGTGGGGTGGGGTTTTCCTCTCTTTATGTATTTCTGTACCTTGTCTTTATTTCAGAGGTGCAGAGTTTGAATGATGAAAAAAGGCATTCACCACCTAAGAAACTCCACTGACTTCAATCCTCAAGTATTTCATACAATAACTATTCTGTGTGTTAATTTAATGTAAAATACATGAATGAGCAACTCTATCCAAATCGTACAATAGATCCAGAGGAATTTGGTTCAAATTTCTTTAGGTAGTGTTTAGATGTTGATCTGCACTGTCTTTGGTATGGTTAGTGGCTTAAGATGTGCTGGTTTATCTATTTTATCCTAAGGCCATCTATTACAGATTTAAAACAGGAAAAAAACCCCATGTAAGGGTCTTTCAGATAATAAACATTTTGTTCCCTGGAGGTATTCAGCTTTAAAATAAATAATGAAACAGGGATTTAAGATTTTAGGTGCTGGAATCAAAGCTGTGTATTTCAAAAGACTCTGGGTGATGTCCAACCTTCATTTGCCTGCACATTGCTCATATCCCAGGAGATTGGACTTCTGTTCTTCTGAAATTGCTTTGGTTAGAAGCAAATTCAGTAGCTCAAAAGGCACAGTAATATCTTTCAGTCATATTAGACATCTATTTTCTAAATATTCCCTTTATTTCTAACAGATGGGGCTGGATTTGTAGCAGGACTTGAATATCAAAGAATATGATACAATTATGACCCAGCTTATCTGCAAACTCCTTCACAGTTTGTATTTACCAGCACTTCATAAACTACAGTTATTACCAATTCCCTTAATAATTTGGCTTTCTGATTCTAGGAGATTATTTGGGCTAGAAGAACCCTCAGACAATAACAACTATGTGATGTTACAGAGCTTTACAGCTGTATTCAGTGTAGACAGATGAATGTTTTTTCCCAGAGATAAGTTCAGTGATACAGTAACACTTTTGGACAGTTTCAGGCTGTACAATAAACACCCTATAAAAGCTGCTTCAAAACCAAATCAGACTCAACTCTTACAGAATCCGAAAAAAAGGTAAATCATGTTGGAAAAACAGGAGGGGCTCATTAGGAAATAACACATATTTTCCTATAACTGAAAGCATGAGTCAAGAAGTACCAAAATGCTGCTTTTCCAGCATTCCCAGGCAGCGATGTCTCTCTCCTGTCCCTGCAGCAGACAGGAGCTGTCTCCCTGCAGAGTCCCAGGGAATGGGATTGCTGTGCCCTGCTTTAGGGAACGGCAGCACCTCCAGCACCACGGCAGAGGCTCCCCGCGGGGATGAGCAAAGCCACAAAGCACAGAATTCCATTTAGCCAAAAGTACAAGTTGCTCGCTTGTCCCAGTAAATGACAGGTTTAATGAGCAGAGCCACTAACAGGTATTTGCTTTTAGGCAGCATTTTGAAATAAAACTGGCTCTGGGAAGGAGGAGTCCATCATTCTCCCTCAGTGGTCCTAAACTCATCAGCCAGGAACAGTTCCATTATCCCAAGCCTGTGGAGAAGCTGTTCCATCTCATTTATAATCCTTCAACATCTTCCCACAAAGCAGAAGGATCATGCCAGGGTCCAAATGCTCTTTCCACTGTAGCCATTATGAAATAGCAAATATTCCTCCCAACTTCCTTCCTGCACCACTTGCCACTGGTACTGATGAGCTTTAATTCCTCAGCTGACTAATGAACATGGCCCCATTCTCTCCTTAATATATGCAAATGTACTACAAGAATTTTCAAAGCACCGAACAAAACTTGATATCAATTTCTAATTAGAAATCTCTGCGGCAGCTCTGGAAATCTCAGCCTCCTCTCTGTGATCTTGTTAATAGAAAAAAAAAATCCATGTAAGTGGTCATAGAAATGTGTATTGTATGAATGTATTTTTTTAATTTATTCATGAAGAAATATTTTTAAAGGCTGCTCGGTGACAGAGGATTTAACACAGCGTTATGCAATAACTGGTTCAACAGCTTCCCCCACCATGTACTTTTCTCTGCATGTAAATTTTTTGAAGTTATTTCTAAGGCAATAACTCGATATCAAAAGTTTAATTTCAGAGTGTGACAGATGACAAATATCTTCTGCCTATTTAAGTGCTCCCCCCACAGTGCTATTCTAGTCTGTGCAGAATATAAATGACCGACTGAAGGCAAACGAGAAAAAAAAAAAAGACAAAAGCATTTTTCAAGGTTTTTCATTAAAATCCACGTTTAAGAGAGAATTAATGAGGGGGAAAGAAGTTACCCTCCCTGAATGATGCTGAGCAAAGTACATTTCTTCAGAAGCTTCAAAGATTTGCTGAGCAATACATCAATCATGTCCCCTCCCGAGGAAAAAACAAATTATGTATTGAAAATTTGGGTTAGCTACAATTTACTGTAAATACATTTATGACACTGCAACAAAGGAATGCTGCCATGTGCACAGGAAGGAAAATTCCTGCAACATTTTTCTAGCAAAAAGGACTGAGTTTAACACTATGGTTCAGAGTGTGCTTAGGTGCTGAACTTGGCCAGATCTCAAAAGCTTGCAGAGCTGCAAGGCTTCGTGTAAGAAAGATGAATCAGCCTTAAATTAACCCCAAAGTGTGTAGTGAGGCTGTTAACCTTTTTAGTAACACAGAGAAAGGTTTCAACTCTTGCTCTGCTCGCTGTTCCAGCACAAGTTCTCACGGCCATCCGTGATTCTGACTGTATGGGCCGTGCCACGAGGGAGTTGGGGTTGTGCTGGTTCTTTCTCAGGTGTCAAAAAACGACAGGAATTTTCTTTTTTTGTGCTTCTTTCTGCTCCTTCATCACCGGGAACGTTCTCAGGTGATGCACGCAGGAAAATAACTCGATTCAAGAGCAAATCTCCCTCAAGCACCAGAGAAAACTGTGCGTTCACTTTGAGTCAAGCCCAGAAAGGAAAAGGGCTCTGGTTCTGCTCCCACCTCATTTTGCTGGGTAGCAGAGTGTGCATCCTGCAGGGGAAAGGTCATATCCATGGGCAAGGCCCGACCTGCAGCTCAGCTAAACACCCTCTCACAGGGCAAAGCCATAAAACCCAGCCTACAGCAGCTTGCCAGGCAGGCAGATCCCAACCACAGCCATGAGCATCTCCCTGGGAATTCAGAGAATGAGCAGCATCCCCAGCACTTCCCCCAAGGCTTCAGCGCTCCTGCTTTTTATTTTATCCATATCCCTTCTTTGAGGGATGGGTGCAAGTGCACCCAAACTTCCTGGATTCGGGAGGGTTTAACACCTGCCTGGTCACACAGCTGTGGTCAAACTCCTTTTCTGACAGTTTTACCTGCAAATTCATTCATTTTCTCTACTGAGGTCTTCCAAAGCACCAGCAAAGTATGGTGGCAGCACTTCCAGGTAAAGTGATTTATACAAAGATGCTTTCCAACATTTTCCCAAACTAAGTTCAATCTAGTTGTGATAGCTGGTTTGCCCATCACTTATAGGAAGCACACACATTAATTATTCATTACAAATTGTTATCAATTACATATGTTACAACTTGAACTATTGCAAGGTATCTTGCCAGTATAGTCCAGTCACAAGTTTTTTAAAAAAGGTTAATTTCAATTTTCTTTGATTAAATAAGATACTGAAATTATTTCCATGGCACATCCAGAAGTGGTTCAAGGTGAATTCTTTTGATTCAAAAGCAATCAGGACATTTAATCAATTCAAATATAATGAGATGCCAGGGAAAACCTTTCCTGGTAGTTGACAGGTAACTCCATTCCTAAAATATTCCTTTTACCTTCAGTGGATGAGCCTATGAAAAAATGCTTACAGGAGCTGTTTGGAAGAATATTGGTTTGTTTCTGGGATTTTAAGTCTCGTCAAACTATTCCCTGCAAGATTGTCATAAAAGCATTCCCTGGAGCACGCCAGCAAAGCCTCTCTTAGAACCTCTCCAAAGGCAAAGCAGGGCTCCTTCAGCACAGTGTGAAGGAGAAGTATTTTAAACCATTCCTTAGCTCTCGAGCCTTCTCCTGCACAGCTTTCCCCCACACCATTGTCACAAAAAGGCAACGCTGACAGCTCTTCAGGCTCCAGCAGGAAGCCACCCACACAGGGATCCAGAAAAGCTCTGCCTGGATAAACTGGGTTCTCCTGGCCAGGCCCTGCCGTGACGTCCCCGCTCTTCCCACGGTGGTGGCACCGCCAGGATCTCCCCCTGGAGATGGGAGCAGCACCTTCCATCCCATCCCAGCCTCTCCCTGGCTGCCCTCAAAGCACATTCTGCTCTCTGGACGTGTCCCCCGCGTGTTCTGGGAGCCGAAAGTAGGACAGCTGTGCTGCTTCCCCTCCGAGAGGGGACCTTGGATGGGGGGTTTTGCTATATTGCAAAAGGAGAGGAAAAATGGGAATAAACAACTTTATTCCTCAGGGCAGTAGCACAAAAGATGATTATGCTACCTTAGTTTCCCAATAATTACCTTATCTCAAGATACCCATCAGTCACCACTATTTGCACAGCCATTAGGACATTTTTCAGCTTAAATTTCCTCTGACAAGGGGTTTTTACCTCTGTAAAACATCTAGGTTTTTTTAAAAGTTCCCCTATTATGGCTTAGAGAAAAAAGGGGAAAAAAACAGACACACACACAAAAAAAACCCCAAAACCACAAACAGAAAAGCACAAAACTGTTCAAGTTGTTTAAGAGAAAACCGTAAGCACAAATTTGCTATGGCAAAAAGCAACAAAATTAGCAATAGTTTCAATCTTAGACTTTCATAATCAGTCACCACTATTTTCACAGCCATTAGAGCACATTTCAACTTAAATTTCCTCTGACAAGGTTTTTTTTTTACCTCTGTAAAACGTCTTGGCTTTAAAAACAAAAGTTCCCTTATTAGGGATTAGAGATTCTTGGTGTTACTGGCTGTCTTTCTGTGCAGAGGAAACAACACTAGTTTTCCTCACTATGGATTAGAGATTTTGGGGTTTTCTGGCTGTCTTTCTGTGTCGGGGAAACAACACCAGTTTAGGGTACATAGCACCATAAACCATTGTTCAAGATAAGCACTTGTTCATGTGCTTGGAAATTGAGGAAATACAGGCATAAAATTATCCTGTTTTAAATGTTCTAACTCTGTAATATATTTGTCTTCTTGTTCTGGTAAAGTAAGCATGTTGACAAGAGAAAAATGGAAGAGGGATCCAAGGGAATAAAACCCCTGCCATCAACTACAGAAAATGTAACATGATTTCTGTTGTACCAGAGATTAGATATATTAAATGCAAATACATGTAAAAATGCTATTCATGAAGTGATTTGGAGGCCTTAAATAACCTTTTTTGGTAAAATGTGTCATTCACAGAATAAATGCAGATATATCACAGTGCGAGATGTGATACAATGAATTGTAAGTGACATATTACATTTTTGAGGGATTTTTGGCCCTCATTTGAGACCATCAACATCCAGATCCTCAGAGGCTTCAGCATTCCCAGAAACTTAGAAAGGCTTGCACAGGGTGCTCAGAGAAATTTACCTTATCAGTGATGATTATATGCTGAAAATGCTTTAAGATTACTGCAAATTCCACATGATGCCAAATATTTAACTTCACACAACGAGCACCCACATGCCAAATTAAAGAAGCTAGAAAGCAACATAAAACATCATTATTAGTCTTCACAACACGGAGAAATGAGAAACAAATACAAGTTGGTAAAACATCAGAACTATTTTTCAGCAAATAAAATAAACTGGAATCAAGAGTTGTCACCAAAGCTCAGCCTAGAACCCCTGCAGACACTGCTTAGGTTGGCATGACTGGGCATTACCTATTATTTATAAGTAATGGCATCATTATTATTCCAGGTTTCCCCATATGGATCCCTCCAGACAACAATTCCAGGCCCTTCCGCACTGCTGTCACCACTCCTTCAGTTAATGAGCCATGAGAAGAGCCCCACTCACAGGTACCTCTAATCCCTGTAACGAGCAGCATAAGCAAGGTTGGGTTTTGTTTTGCAGTCTGGCTTGATTTACTGCCTGAACTGAAGACGACTCCTCAGACACCTCCAGCACTCCCAGAAAAGCCATTTCTCCAGCCTCTAATAGGGCTGCAAAGAGACCCCAAAGAGCTGCTTTCCCAGGCAGCTGTAACACCACTGCAAGCTACCGCTGAAAAGCAACGCACAGCCTTTCTTCGCTTCCACCAAGAGTCATTTACTTCTCTGTAACTCCATTATCATTTCCATCTGGGAACTGGGAAACCTCTCTATGCCTCATCCTTAGCTCAGTTTCACAAAATAAAGCTGCCCAAGAGCAGGATGCTGCTGGTGGATTCTGCTTCCACAGCCAGGCCAGACGACAACAGCGTCCAACAGCCATGATCTGTCCTCAGACAAGAAGTTCAGATAAGCAGCAGGATGGAATCAGAGAAAGGTTCGCGTTGGAAAGGACCTTAAAAATCACCAAGTTCCAACAAGCCCCACCCCCTGCCATGGCAGGGACACTTTCCACTATCCCAGGGTGCTCCAAGCCCCGTCCAATCGGGCCTTGCACACTTCCAAGAATTCAGGGGCAGCCACAGCTGCTCTGGGCACCCTGTGCCAGGGCTTCCCCACCCTCCCAGGGAACAATTCCTTCCCAATATCCCATCTAACCCTGACCTCTGGCAGTCAGAAGCCATTCCCTGTGTCTTGTTCCTCTATCCCTTGTAAAAAGTCTCCATCTTTCTTGTCGGCTCCTTCAGGTACTGGAAGAGCTCAATTAGATCTCCTGGCAGCTTCTCAGTTTGGTTTTGAGGCATAACTTAAAAAAAAAAAAGAAAAGCACAAAGCTGCTCAAATTGTTTAAGGGAAAACCATAAGAACAAATTGCCACGGCGAAAAGCAACAAAATTTGTAGTATTTTCAATCTTAGCAGACTTTCATAATTACTTGTTCCCTTAGCAGTAAATCTTACTCCCAAACAGTACCTCCTATACTGAGTTAAGTGCCAAGGGCTCCAAGGAACACATTCCCTCAAATATTTCTCGTATGAATAGCACATTATATTTACTATTTGATACATTTATAGTGGCACGCTAAATATACGCTTATGAAAAAGGCTGGATTTATTTCCAGCATATAAAAGGCCATAAAGTTTTCCATCCATAGGGGACCAAGCTAATCATGGTCCATTCAACCATTGGACTCGAACCATTTCTCTGTCAGACAGTCTGATTATTTCCCACTGAGGACACGTGGCCCTTGTCTCCAGATAAATCTCCAACACGAGTTCAAGGAGTAAAAGGGTTAACAAGAGCCCAGGTATTCTGACATAAAGGCATATTTCTTCACCAGTCCTATTTCCACAGGCCAAAAGAACACATCAAATTTCCCACCAGACTCACACATAACAGAATGCCCCACAGTTGAAAGCAAGGATGCATTAACTTCACCTAAAATTTCTCTACTCCCATTTTAGGTACTTACATATTTTGCGTAATAGTGGACATTTTGTCTTGCTACACTCCACTCTCACTTCCTACTCTCACTGCTTGAGTTTGAGCTCCACTCATAAATGGATAAAATGGCCACATTTTGGGTGAGCAGAGGAGAAGGTGATTGTTTGGGGGTTTTAAGTCCATTTTCAACTGTCTCACAAATGACCATTCCAAATCACTAACAAGTTTTACAGCAGCCTTGGTCTTTATCTTTTCATTTACTTGCTTTTATTTCCCTTAAACTAGCAAAATAAAAAGCTTTCAGAGATCTCCAAAGTGACCCATACTCATTGCTGCCAAATGGAAAATGTGTATTTTATTGTAATATCCGATAACCAGGATCCTGTTGCAAAGGAATACTCTGTATGAAGCAGACATTTTCCCTTACAAGCCAAAGAAAAATTCCTCCTTTCTTCTCTTTTTAAATGAAAACTCCTTCCTTAAAGTCCATGTATCTAATTTGTGTAATGTAATAATAAATGCTGCCCTCTCAGCTTTTCTGGAGCATCTGAAGATCCTTTTTATCATTGATTACAATATGTTGTGGTTTTAGAACCAATGTAAATATAATACAGCCAAAGCCAAGCCCCAGGTTTTCACCCCGAGCGGAACACAGGAGCTGTGACAGGGGACCAGGACACAAAAGCTCTCACTCGAGTGGCAGCACAGCTTCCTCAACACCTGGTATGTGTTCACTGAGAGTATAGAAATAAACAGTCTGACTCGTCTAGACATGGAGGCTTGGGATAAGAATCCAACAGGATTCATAGAATTGTTGGAAACAACTTCCAAGTTCATTGAATCCACCTGTTACTGCAGCACTGCCATGTTCACCCCCAACCCGTGCCCCCACGTGCCACATCCACACGGGATCTGAACTCCCAGGACATTTCAGCCTGTTCCCATGCCTGACCACCCTTCCAGTGAAGAAATCTTTCCTAATATCCAATCTAAACCTCCCCTGGTGCAACTCGAGGCCATTTCCTCTTGTTATTTGGGAGAAGAGACCGACTCCCACCTGGCTGCACCCTCCTGCCAGGGAGTTGTAGAAGGAAAATTTCATTTATCACGGTAAGGCTCTACAACTTTAACGCTGTACACGAAGACAAAGCGGGGATTCTCAGAGCAGCAAACTGTTCTCCAAGCCAGTAATTCCTAATTCTATAGGACACAGATCAATACTCTTCAGCTTTATGAGCTGATTCGCTGGAGTTATCGTTCCTGCCGCACCCTCAGCGCACAGCAGAGAGGTTTAAATCAATCCCAGAGAACAAAGGAGGGCTGATGCGCCCCGGGGAGGTCCGGATGAGATGCAGGCTCTGCCGTGTGCCCGCAGCCCCCTGCTCAGGGGTGCTCAGCACCACAATGGAGCAATCAGCCCTTACGCCACCAGCAGTTTGCTCACCTTGCCACGAAATGCAAGGACAGCACAAGGCAATTTGTTAGGTAGCGAAGAAGGCAAAGGAAAGAAGAGACCACCTGAAATCTCAGAATTCCTTTCGGAATACCAACATTTGCATGTATCACTGCCCTCGCACGCAGAGGAACACGCAACGCCTGGGTGGTTTGCACACAGCCCAAAGACAAAGTAGTAGCACAAGCTCCTGGGAAAAGTTGCTGAACAGGGAAAGGAAAATGGCAAAATTAAACATTATCTTAGATAATCTGAGCTGAATATTGTTAAAATCTTCTTTCAGCTTTACAATCGCTTGATTTCTTTTTTTTCTTTTTTTTTGGTTTTCATTTCAATGGCAGCTTGCAAATCCCACTGAAGTGTAATAAAAATTATAGCGTTTCATGAACATAAACTATTAAAAAAGCTACCATTTATTACTACAGTGAAACAAGAAATGGAAACTCTAATGTATCCCATCTGTCTAAATGGTAATGAGCCCATGCAAAACTCATTGCAGGGTCAGAATCCAGTATTTCCCTTTGGATCATTCAGTGCAAATAAAGTTCGTGTCAGCTCTGGTTCCAACAGCAGAAAGAGGCAAAATAAGCTGCATCTCCCAAGATTTTATTATGCTGATCACATATTTCTCAGGTTTTGAAGCCTCTTCAGCGTCCAATTTGATTTCACACAATCAGAATTTGGACTGGAACCCGTTTGCAACTCTTGTTTCTCAGAATGCTGCTCACCTGCCTGGAGAGTTTCTCCCAAGGTACATGGGCTTGACTCACTCTGCAGTGGGAATGTTGTGGCACTCAAGACTTGTATTGACTTCCAAATTCAAAGTACACAGCTTTTGCAGAGCATTTTATGTCTTTATAAAGCTTTTTTAAACCTAAAAGTAGATTTAAACATGTAGTTTACTAATGCTAGTTGGAGGCGTTTTTGAAACCAAAATAGTGATTTTTAAGTTCTGAAGATTGGATTGCCAAAGCTGAATGATCAGGGCACAGTCACTACCCAGCTTATCTTAACACACCTGTGTGCCGGTTTGGACACAAATCCAGGAGGAAACAACCCGAGAGGGGCGTCTCTCTCTCTCTCTCTCCTGCCTGCCAGGCAAGCAGGCCCCGGCAGCACCTCCCCCACGGGTTCGAGAAAATAATTTCTCGAGTGAAAGTGAAAAAAAACTATTTATTTAACAAAACAGAGTCCCCCCGCTGTCACGGGAAAAAAGAAAAAAAAAAAAAAAAAAGATATTGAAACCCCCTCCCCTGTCCTCTAAAAGAGGACTATGGATTTTAGAGTTCTTTCTGTAGGTAAAACCTGCAGTCCTGAGCTGGGCCGGGCCAGGCAAGGTCCGACGATCCCCCTTGGAGGGTCCCGCCGAGCAGGTCCGGAAATGACAGCCGGTCTCAGATGAAAAGCAAGCCAAAAACAGTCCAAAAAAGAAAAGAAGCCACCGAAGCAGATCACAGTCCCTTCTCCGCTAAAAGCCGTAGAGACTAGCGAGCAAAAGTCCTCCAACCAACCAAATGTTGTCAGAATCGAAAGAGAAAAAAATGCAAACCATTCTAGTTACAAGGTCAACCGCTTTGAANTTAAACCTAAAAGTAGATTTAAACATGTAGTTTACTAATGCTAGTTGGAGGCGTTTTTGAAACCAAAATAGTGATTTTTAAGTTCTGAAGATTGGATTGCCAAAGCTGAATGATCAGGGCACAGTCACTACCCAGCTTATCTTAACACACCTGACAGAGATCCAAGCGGCTCCATTTAAACAAAACAAAAAAAGGAAGAAGGAAAACCAAGCAGACAATATACGATATCTTCCTTTTAAAAAAAAATAACAAACAACAACAAAAGGCAAAAAAACCTTCACTTATTTTCCTGCACTACTTGACTATAAACTGATTTTGAAACTCAGCTACAACAGGCAGGTTTATAGAGCCTGAAAGCAAACTGAGTATTATTTGTTTTCCTTTGCAGCTCTGCAGGTCCAGCATCCAGAGCAGAGCTGAGCTTTGGCTCAGGTTTCTTTGATCTTGGAAAACCAAGTTCTGCCAAAACGTTCAAACAGCCCTGCAGGCTTAGGGCTAAGCTCATACATATTGAGCAGAGCTGGAGGGCTCCTGAGCTGGGAGCCCAGAGCAGACCTTCGCAGATGCTTTCACGGCCCACACCTCTTGTGATGCAACCACCCACACTGGGCTTGCGTGATAAGCACCAGCGTATCAATGTGTGATCAATTAGTTTATGAGTATTTAATATGCCAAGGAAAGGTCAGCTAATTCTCTCACTGAGATTAAGAGACTTTTTATCATTAGTGGCAGCTACAGGTACATCTGTGGTCCTGCAGCTCAAACATAACGTTTTAAGCCCATAGGCACAGACATCTACTAAAGCTGCTCACAGAAGGATGATTTATCTTTTCACACTCACTTCCCACTAATTCTGTTACTGACATACCAGTAATTACTGTTTCTAAATGCCTTCCCTACCTTCTTCAATTTTAATTATACTTTGTCAGCACCTAAAAATGTACAAACCATGCAGAAGACAAAGAAGATGCATTTCCTACAGAGGCTCCAGAGCTTTCAAAAGGAGGAATACAAGAGCAAGGCCCCAGCAGGCAGAAGTCACCAGCTTTGCATAGGGAGTCCCCGAGAGGAATAAAAATAAACCTGAAGTTTTGAAGGGAGAGCCATAGGGCAAAAAGAACTGCACGAGATTTTTCCTGACTCTTACTTGCCATTCTTCTGAGACGCATTTCTTCCTAAGAAGTGGCCAAAGGAAAGGTTTGCTTGTCACACCAAAAAATACAAAACCAAGGCTCCCAGTCAGCTTTTAAAAGCTTTTCCTGTCCTGTCCCCTCCAGCACTTCTACCACATCTGTATTACCTCCCAGGGCCCATTCCAGTAACACTACCATCAATATTTACAAAGGAAGTAACTTTTCCTTGCAGATGACTTTCCTGAGGAGAAACACACCAGTTAAGGATTTATCCCACAGCCATCTCCACCTTCAGCCACCTTCTCCACTGCTAAAAGAGCAGGTGAGATGTGCAGGTTCATGTGGTCTGCAATGGTTTGTAAATCAGTGCAGAACAATCTACCTGGGAGGAGCTCCTTATGAGGGACATGAAATAATTTCTAAGGAGGATTCCAGTGGATCAATAATGATTTGTCTTTAAAAGTTAGCCGAGGTCAGAGAGCCAGAGTCATGAGGAAGATGGAATGCCACGATTCAACTGTCTCAGCTATGGTTAAGTTCATAAAAAGCTTCTCAATCAGACTCTCACCTGCTTCCCACCTCCGGAAAACAGCGTGACAAGCCAGGGACTCTGACAGGGCCTTTTTGGGAGCCCGTTTAACGAGGTTGCCTTCCAGTTCTCAGCTATTAAGAATTCATTCCTCTTCTCGTGTAAGAGGGAATTACCTAATTCATCACAGCTCAGCCTTACTCTCATAATAGCACCTACAATTAGGGCATGTGTCTGCAATATCTCGTCAGCAAGTTCACCCTTCTCCTCCCAACCCTCACAGTCTCAAGGGAAAAGTCACTGAAGGTGTGAAAAGAAAGAGCTGGAGGCTGCATCCCAAAGGGAACTAAAGCCCCACTGCGCAAGGCACAAAACCTGAGCCAGCTTTTACCTCATTTCTAGGTCTCTGCTCCCCAACAACAGCCCAAGTCCTGTTTTAAGGACACAGACTCCCTATGGGCGTGAATCAGGAAACTTCAAGAGACAAAATCCACCAGGAAAACACACAAGTGTCTGTATCTGGATTTCCTTCTCAGATCTTAGGAGCTTCCTAGGAAGAGTCACTTCTTTTTATAAGGGTTTGTAAAACCTTCCACACCTGAGGGAATGTTCCTGAGACTAATTTATCACAGAAAAGGAGCAAAGCCTCAACTGTTGCCTTCAGCCTCTGCTATTGCAGCTCCCACGGCTTTGTTCAGAGCTTTATCTTCCACTTATCTGGAAGATAAATTACATTGTTCTTATTGAAGCAAGGCTGATACACAAAAGACAGTGCAGAGAACTCCTGCAGTGATGTTTTTCACGCCATCCATCTGATGCAGGGTATAATCCAATGTATCTATATTTTACAAATAAAAACCAAAACTGGTTCTTCTGCTTCCCTCTACTTTACATTCTTCCACGTCTCACTAAGGAGCTTTATTACCAAAAGAGATCCCTCATGGACATTAGCAGATGGCAAAGCAACATTTATAGGCAAAGTAAAATTTACTGCTTTGCCCACCAGTGAAATTCAGTACTTACACTGTTCATTATTTATTTTATAAAATATTCCTGAGGAAAGAGGGTCAATATTTTGGTCCAATGCCATTTAACATCATTTGAAAATTCTGCTGGTGTGGTAACTTGTTGGCTGTGTTCCTTATACACTAATTGAGGACACATCAATTACTTAAGAGATTATACCAAAACTATCTTGGCAGGAGAATTTCCATCATCTCATGAAGAAAACTACTTTTTTTTTAAGCACCACTATATCACCTTTTAAAATATAAAACACACCCCTGCTTCATGAGGCATGTACTATACAAAGACAATTTAAAAAGCCAACTGCCAGTTTCTCAGCTTAGGTCTTACAACAAGGAAAATTTAAGTACTTCTCAAAGCTTGGAGATAATTCAGGAAATGTTTTAGACCAGCATCATTTTTTGGAAGGGTTTTAGCAGCTGAGACTTTAATAGAGTATCAATTCAACTTTTCTCTATCACACTTAAAAATATGCAGAACCCAGCTCCTGGTCTGACTTCACAAACATCCCAACAGTACAGGCTCTAGAAATAAAGCTGTTGCTGGCTTAAAAAAAAGTGCATTTTTCCTGCAAGGTTTCAACAATGACGCACAGGAAGTCAAAGGCTTTTGCTGGAGGGTTTTGCTCCACAACAAATCAAAGCGAGCAGGCCCCAGTTCTCATCTCCCTCAGCACCCTGCAAATGCAGCCCCATTAAATTCAACACACTACAGCTCAGAAAAGGAAAATTTTGTAGAAGTATTAATTATGCAAATTAAATAAGTATATGATTTTAAATATATCTAATGTATGGAAATGACCCACAGTTAGAACTTCACTTGAATTATTGTCTAATAATAGAGAGCTGCTGTTGCTGCAGAGCTCCATGCTGCAGGTACAGCATTGGGGCCAACATTTTCAATGAAGTGAAAAGAGAAAGAAAGGGGAGAGGAGCAAGAATATTTTTCTTTGCTAATTTGGCATCAAACCAAAGATAAAACGAGCTGAAGTCTGTGCATTATTGACCAACACCTGTAATAAATACAGATATAAATATTCTCTAGGCATCATCCTGGAGCACATTCCTGGGTTTAAATATCTGATTCATACATTTGACCTGCAACTTCAATCCCACCAAGATGAACCTGCTGCAGCTCTGATGGTGCTCTGGCAAAACCCTAATAATAAGTAAAAGGGGTGGTGGAATGGGGAAAGGAAAGGACTGAAAAGCTGAACATTTCAAAATGAGAGAAATAGGAGATTCAGATCATAAACATCTTATTCTGTTGAGAATTCAGCTAAAGGCACTGGAAGTGGCTTTATTATCCAATGACTGGTATTTTCCAGCCTCTAACCAGTCCTGGGCAGAACAAAATGAGAGAACATAATTGATCTCAAGAAATATATGACTGAGGAAATAATTCATGCTTTTGCCTTAAACCCTTTAATGGTCCTGAAATAATTTTAAAACCAAAACAAACTACTTTTAGTGACTCAAACTAGAAATCCTGCTTTCTAGAACACATACATTGATTAACCCACCATACTGCCACTAAATATTACAATGGAAACACTCAAAAAATCTGGTTTAAAAGCTTATTTTTAAATTACTAATGGGACAGCTACTTTTATTCACCTCTGAGGAATGGGTTAATTAGAAAACAAAAATGCAAACAGACAGAGAAACATCTGCTTGGGATGACTTCATTACTACCACCCCGTGATGGCTTTGGGAGGCTGTGCCACAAGTGCCACGTCATTGGCATTTCTTGCCACGCCAAGCACACTGCTCAGCAGGATTGCATGAACATTTCCTTGCCATGCTGACAAATTCTCTGCTACCAGGATGCCACACTTGGTGGGTGGAAAGCAAATTTTTTCCTTCGCACTCTTCTGGCGGTAAAGGCCAAAATGAAATTTCTGAAAATCCCCCTTCTGTTTCTCCAGCGCCATCGTTCCTGAACTTCATGGTCCTATTATCCTGCCAGAATCCTTTCTCTTCCAAGCTTAACAGCAGCTTCCTCTCCATGAGCAACATCCCTCTCACTGCAGCAACTGTCACACAGCTCCGAGGCCCAGGGAAGTTTGATCAGCCAAAATAATTTGACAGCAGGAAGAAATACCTCATTTGCTGGATGAAGATGCGCTGTGCTGAACATCACAAGGCCTCAGATGATCTTCTACATCAAAAAGTATGATCTAAGGGAGAACAGCTTCTCATCCATGAATAAGAAGATAACTCATTGCTGTAACCTGTTTCGTATGTTTCAAACAGTGCTTTCTGCTGAAAAAATCAGTGCTGTTTCTCAAACATTAATGTTTCCTCTCTTCCAAAAATCAGGGAAAATGTAGTGAAGAAAAAAAAACACCTCACTTTACTCAGGGAGAGAAAAAGAAAAGCCCAGTGCCCTAAAGCAGATCTGAATTCTTGTTGATTATAAGTGTCACAATACCTTGGCTGTTACACAACTGCGAGGAAAATGAAATGGCAATGCTATGGGATTACTCACATGGAACAACCAATCCCCTATGCTCTGAGGGAAAATATTAAACTTAGTAGTAAGCTAAATAAAAATGTGTTTTGAGGAAATAGTGCGTTGATATAACAGCAGGAGTGAAGAGACGCTGTTGGAGACGAGTATTTGTGTGGATTTCGCTCTGGTTTAGATTTGCTTATACATCAATTAGGCTTCCAGATGGGTCCATGAAATATGAGACCTTTGTCATTCACATGGGCCATCAGGACAACATCTGGGAGAAGGGATGCCAGGCAGTAAATGGCTTTAGCAAAGAAAGCCCCAGAGCAGGACAGCCACAGCGAAGGAGCAGGGGGAGGTGATCTTGCAGCCTTTCAGTGTTTTTCCCAGTGCCTGGGAAAAGCCTTTGTCTCTGACATGGATTGCTAAATCATTGCATCCCCCACACAGAATAAAACTGGTGTTCCCTGTCTTCTCCAAGGCATTGGGTTTAAGGGTCACCTGAGCTAAATTATTTCAGGCAGCGCTGATTCCAACAGCCCCAGCCCCTCTCCAGCTGTGTGACAGTTTGGATAAGTGACTTCCAAAGCAGAATGAAGCAGCACAGTAAAATAAGCCAAATCTCTCAGTAGCCAAAAAATCAGCTACTAAACTGCTGTCAACATACAGCAGAAACCACCCCAGCTGTGCCCAGACACCAAGCAATTGGGCTGCCCAAGAATTTTTCAGTTTGAATTTTGCCATGACGACAACGCCTGCATGGAACAACCAATGACAGACAGGCCCTTCTGACCCCACTCATTTTTTAGTTTCAGTGAGGCAAGTTAAAAAGTTGGGCTGTGCCTTTCACACACACACACACACACAGCCCATCCTTCTTCCAAAAGAGCTGCAAGTATCTGCACAAGCAGGAGCCAAGACTGGTGCTGCAGAGGAGGTGGTGGAGCATGAGCCAGACCTGGGACAACCTGGAGAACTACCCAGGGGTTGCCTTCAATTTATGCACATGGCTGGAAATGTTCAGTGATGCCACAGAAAAAATGCTGTCAGACAGCATTAAAGTGCTATGGAAACCAAATTGGGGGTTTTTTTTGCTTTCACCCTTAAGGGTCTGATAGAAGGCTCCTTTGGAAGAACAGAGCTGCGTCCACCCTCCGCAGCACCAACAACAAATTCCAGTTTGAACTTCTGCTGAAGGTTATTTTGCCATAAAAAGCAGTGGCCTTGCCTTGTTTGGTTTGGGGTTTGAGTCAATATGGTCTGCAAATAGTACAGCAAAAAAAATTAAATAGTTCTAAAGGAAAAGGAAAGCTCTACTACACTGTTTTAAAAAGCCAACAGCATTCAATGCTCTCACTTCATCTCAAGGTTCCTTGAGATGTCTGTGAAATAACAAGGCACAAGGGCTGAGGCTGACAGATCAGATCCACCTTGAAGTATTATTAAACTCCAAAGAGCTGCCTCAACAAAGACATTTTCTAAATGAGTACAACCGTTCCACTGATGTAGGGTATCAGATCATATAGAAAGCGTTACACACTTCAAAGGAAAAAGCCCTTCATGTTTCCTCTCATTATAATAATAATAATTATTGCTTTTCTTACAAGACATTTGGAAGCTACAGATATCTGTGAAATTTCAAGCCTTCCTGCCAAGTACAGAGGTGCTCTACACCAGAGAGGTAAAAACAGTTGTAAGGGAGAGGTCCTAGAGAAAACACCTGTTTTATGAGAGCTCTTCAAAGATTTAGCATCTCTGCTGGTTTTTTCCCTGGGTTAAAACCTCAATGTTACATCTGTAGTATAGATGCATTACACACTTCAGTTTTAAAGGTGGAAATGAAAACTGGTGTGGAATTGCTTTTAAAACTGTTCTCAAACTGACTTAACTGAAATCACCAAGGCTTTTAAACAAGAACAAGAAAAAAAAATGAACCCAAACAAAACAACAAAAAGGCTGATTCAACCAGAAAAGGTATTTCCAAACCAAGCACCAGTGAAGTACGTTCAGGACACTCACATTAGCTTTTTTGTTCATCAGATTCTACTCTTTTTCAAAATGCATAATCAAGTCTAATATTCAAGCACTTCTATGATCGCTGTGAAGAAGCTGGTAAACTCTAAGTTGCCAAAATAAAATTGAAAAAGAAATCTAGTAAAACACTGAAAGAAACAGTCACAAACATAACTGCTGGAACATGTAATAATGAAGGAAAGTAACAGGTTGACAATACTATAGAATTTAGAAAAAGCAATTAAATCCTAAATATTAAACTGTCTTTACCTCTACATACCTTGGGATGCTTTGCAATTTCTGTTCAACAATACCAACAATAATCACACTCAAGGCAAAGGTTCATTATCTGAGTTCTACAGTCAGGCACATGTCTTTAGTACCTGCATTGTTACATGTTCCTGTGCCTTTTTCCATATGCAAAAACCTGAGAGAAACAAGACACTGCAATATTTTCACGTAAATGAACCTCTGCACCTGGTAAAAATATTACTTCAAGCGCTAAAAAAAACCTTGGAACTCCTAATGTTTAAAGCACTGAAGAGTTTAGAAACTGAATCTTCATATAACCGAAAAAGTTTTCCTTAAACCTCTCAGCTTCTTGCTTTACTCAAAGCAGGTCACATTCACCCTTGTCTGTTTCTTTACTTAAAAAAATTCCAAACAAAAGCCATTAAAGGAGCACCTTCAAGCTGGGACTTTTCCAGTGACAACATCAAATATTCAGAGCAGTGATGCTTATTCTGCTACATTGAGCCTGGTGCAAAATCAAGTTAAACTAGCAGAAGGTGCTGGACACCCTGAGCAGGTCAGTGTTTGGAAAACTCACCCAAAAAATTCCAGAAACACATCACTCCAGGATAAAAGGATGTTTCTGCACAAATACCAATGGGTTTGGGTTCTCTGAATGAAATTTCTGTATGGTAAAATGTCATTGCAAGGAATATAACTCATACATAGTCTGTATGATTCTGGCCTTAGAACCTTTTCATGGAGTTAAACCCCTTGCAAAACAATGAATTCTGAATACCTGGGATTAATGCTACTTTTATGCACTTCAGTCACACAGTCTGCAAGTAGTAAGGTGAAATTATTGTGATTCGGGGCCAAGAATGGAGCTGTCACCTGCTCAGTGCCTTGTGTGAGTGGCCTCACAGGTCACTCCTGCTCCACCCAAAACAAAGCCGTGCATCTGACTGAATGAGTAGAAAAAAAAAAATTAACATAACTCAGCAAAGTCAGCCCTGAGAGCACAAGTGTTGTCACTCCCCTTCCTCATTTATTGACAGGATTTGCAAAAGAAGGAAGAAAAATTTTATTTAGCAAGAAGTTCTGAAAAGCAGAAGATCGATATTGCAAAACTTCCAGGAGGAAAGGAAATCAAAATAATTTTTGAAACATATGACAATCAAGGCTTGGTTTCTAAGAGTCAGCAGTGGCTTCTGGGCACACCTGGCCTTTGAAAAGGATCAAGAATGGCAGGGTGAAAGCGGAGGAGGCTCGGGCTTTGGGAGGTCCTGTTGGGAACCTGGGAGCCCTGTCCTGACACCTCCAACCAAAGCTGCTGGGGCTGGGATCACAGCAATGTCATGGAGGCTCTGTGTGCCACTGCCAAGCCAAGCCAGCAGGAAACAAGCAGTTTCCAAAGGTCTGCTTTATTACAATTTCAAAAGGATACATTTCCACAAACGCTTGGGATTACAATGAATTTGAATTTTGCAGCCAAAAATGTTTTGTCACAAGTCTCTACTATTCCTGCCACCAAATTAAAAACCGTAAAAAGAATGAATTTGTTGTGCAATTCTGGCCAACTGGATTCTTCCTCTGCAGCAATTGCAGAATTCTTACGTGACCTGGAGCCAACAAAATTTTTCCCTGATGCTCCTGGGTTATGTGCTGTGCATTTTGTGTACCCAACCTGAAGCTGCCAGATGAACCTCCCAGCTACAACTGCAAGGTGGGTGTTGGAATCCAGAACAGAAAAAGTTCTGTTAATACATAAAAACTTCTCAAAGGTTTTATGCATTGCAAGTTAAGACTCTTGACAAGGTGACACTGCTCTGCATTCTGAGTCATAAAAACATTAGATTCTCTTTCTTAGCTACCTCATGATTAAAAGATTAAGAGAAATGTACTGTCACTGACCTACTGACATCTCAGCACAGAAGCCCTGGTTCCCTGGCTTTGATGTTGCACAACACCCACACACCAGAGCCACGTCAAAATACATTCTTTCTAAAATAAAAATTACAAAACTCAGATTCCCCTCCTAGACCCTGCTAGAGAAAGTGTTACTGCAACTTCCAATAATTATCTCTTGCTGCTGAAAGAAACTAAATCATTTCAGAGACAAATTAATTACTTTCACTAACACCATTGATTAGGTTTTTGCAGGAGGAATCAATGCAGGTATTGCTGCAGCCGTGGAAATAGCTCAGCTGCTCACTCACACTCCAAAGACTGATATTTGCCAAGCTCAGGGTAGCAGAGTGTTTCCATATCGTGCATTTTATACAAATCAAGCTTCACAGAACCTCCAAACAGAGACTAAACGTGGTCTCACTGCTCCTCCCCAGCCTCCTCTCACGCACCACACAACCAGGAGCACAGGGAAACACACCGAGGAATTACTGGAAGAGAAACTTAATCCACCTTATCCCAAACTATTTACTTCAGTCTCTAAGAGCTTTTCCATTAGGGAAGGGATGTCAAGTGGAGTATAAACCGTTATGACACACAACAGTTCTCTGGATGAAGGATTTTAAAAGATCAGTCTTGATTCTGGCAAGCATGAAGTATGGGAGCAATGAGTGATTCTCAGGGTGATTGGTGTCAGTGAGACCCACCTGGAGCACTGTGTCCAGCTCTGGGGCTCCAGACAAGAGCACGGAGCTGTTGGAGAGAGTCCATGGAAGATCCGCAAAGACGCTCGGGGAGCCAGAGCCCCTCTGCT
The DNA here is from genome assembly GCA_013398955.1 of Callaeas wilsoni. Lineage (NCBI taxonomy): Eukaryota > Metazoa > Chordata > Aves > Passeriformes > Callaeidae > Callaeas > Callaeas wilsoni. Next base: position 32,282 of record VWPU01000338.1, on the reverse strand, counting down.
CTGCAGCCAGCCTGGGACAGCTGGGGGTGTTCACCTGGAGAGGAGAAGGCTCCAGGGAGACCTCAGAGCCCCTTCCAGGGCCGCAAGGGGCTCCAGGAGAGCTGGAGAGGGACTAGGGCAAGGGATGCAGGGACAGGACAAGGCGGAATGACTTCCAACTGGCAGAGGGCAGGGAGAGATGGGATATTGGGAAGAAATATTGAGAAGAAATTCCTCCCTGTGAGGGTGGGGATGCCCTGGCACAGGGTGCCCAGAGAAGCTGTGGCTGTCCCATCGCTCATGGAAGTGTCCAAAGCCAGGCTGGACAGGGCTTGGAGCACCCTGGGATAGAGGAAGGTGTCCCTGCCCACGGCAAGGGGTGGGACAAGACAAACTTTAAGTTTCCGTTCAGTTCGAACTATTCGAGGATTTCTAACCTCAACTGGAAGCTGCTGTTGATGCACAAAACTGCAACACGTTTCTAAACAAAGATCCTTTCTCTCTTTGTAGGGATTAAATGGATCTCCCACTTGAAGCAAATATGATTTATTAAAGCATTTAATACTTGGAGTAGCATTTATACTTTCACCTTATAAATAATATTGACATTCTGATAAGACAACTGAAAGCAACAATAAAACAGAAATAAAACAGCATTTACTTATCTGTACTACCAGAGAAGAAAACTCATGCTGCCATCCCTGACACTCCATAATGTAATTTTTTTGTGAATTCCTTTGATTTTAAATTAATAATAATGCTTCCTTTCAGGAAAATATCTCTATATAGAAAATAGGATTTTACAGAGATTTTCAGATACCAAGTCTATTTTCACCCTAATTTACATATAGTTACAATAATAGACAAACTTGCATCCAGCAGTAATAATCCAAAATGCATCAGTGTCATGTCTGGGACCTCTAGGTTCCAAATCCAACTGGGAATGCTGAACATTTGACTGCTCCCTTGAAACAAGACAGTGCAGTTTGATGTAACTGCAGTTCTTTCGAAGTGGCCAAGACCAAAAGACCACAGCAAGTGGCCGAGGATTGTGCTGAAGAGCTCAGCACCCTGCTCCAACACCTGCTTGAGGTTCTGCTCACCAACCAGGAGCTCCTCCCTGATGCTCCATCACACGACTTTTGCAACAAAGGGGTTCCTATCCTCAAAAGACCTCTCAACTTTTCCTTCTCCCCAAACTAAGGTGGTCTGAAATACCAAGGAAAAGAGTTTCTTAAAAATGGAAATTTATCTCAGAAAAACGTATTTACTGAAACTCTAAGAAACCACTTTTTCATGGGCAGAAACCCACATTTTCTGTAACAAAACATCCTTTGGAGAGTGTTTTGACATTTGAGCAACAGCTGCAAGCGGTGAAGATGTGAGGGTTTCATTCTGGACTGCAGTATCTGGGGGGGAGCACTGGGTAACATTAGGAACTGGATTTTACACAGCTTCTATTGTGAGTGCTCATTCCCCAGCAATTTGGGCTCCCTGCTTCCTTCCTGGCCCTGCTTTCCCAAAGCCAGCAGTGCCATAAGGAAGAAATGAAGAAGGGTGGTGGTACTCAATCAGGATGTTTTTCCATGAAAGGCGTAACAATAGAACTATTTTTACTTTTATTTATTTAATACGACTTCTGTAATTTAGAGAAATAAATAATCAAAATCAACCACCTTAAATAACATTTTAGATGAGTTCGGAACAGCCACACTCCCTCTGCTCACTTCATCCCAATTGTAAAATTACAGATTCTGTCTCGGGAAGAGAATACTGTTTGGAATATTTCCTTTCACCAACTCAGACTTTTAGACAATACAATAATAATTTCATTGAATTTTTTTTTAATTTGATGAAAAAGAAAACGAGATTATGGGCTAGAACACTGCAGAAATAGGCCAGCTGCATTCACAGTCCTATGTTGTGTTGCTCACGTTGCTGTATCCCCTCAGTGCTGCTGCACCCCTGGCCCACAAGCCCCTGGCACAGGGAATGACTCTGCCCTGCTCCACAAGATATCCCAATTTCCCAAGTGATGGAATGACTCATTTTGTCTTTGTAGACAGGAGTGATTCCCCTATTTCTCAGAGCTATTGAGACAAGATGTCACAATATTATGGTAGTCCCATAAATACTGGTGTAAATACCGTGAAATACAGAGTGGTAATGCTCGCTTCCACTCTAGGATCTCCAGAAGGACCCAGCTCTGTGATGGAGAATTCCCTACGGAATTAGTTTCCGTTTTCTGCAGAACTCTACTGTAGGAAATTTTCTCTAAATTATTGAGGAACACGGTCCAGCTTCCTGAAAGGAATGGATTGAGCTGGAGAAATAATCACATCCATCGTGGACCAGGCCTAACCTCAATGAAATCCAGGTCTTCTTCTAAGTCAGAGTCCTGCTACAATTCTGTTGTTTTAAAAACAACCATTAGACTCTCAACAAACATTCTACTCATTTTTACACCGACAGAAGTCGGAACCATTTGAATACCTCCTGCCAGCAGATCTGCCTGAAGCCATTGCTCTTTGTTTGTAAAATGTGTGTCCTCTTCATCTGTCCAGACCTACTAAATAACCATTCTTTTGGAATCTTTTGGATTTGTCCAGAAGCTTGCATTTATGAGAAAAGGGTGGTTAAGAAGAGGTCTTTTTCCTAAATGAAGCAGTCATTGGACCAAGCTTATCTGCACACCAATTTTAAGTACGTGGACTGTAGGCATGAACTGCCCCAAACACTTCAAGGATCCAGTGGTGCTGAAAATAGTTGTGTCACTTCATACATTTTTCATATTTCAGGTTGATTCTTCAGCTACTTCAAAAAAATCATAGTTTCATATTATGTAATGGCCCCTTTTGGAGACTTTTGAGGTTTCTATCTACAATACAGAAAAAGGAAAAAAGCTCATTTTTCGGATCATCTTTTTAATGCCTTTGGCTTCACAAACTTTAAATGCTCAAAGTACAGCGTGGAAGAAAGCTTAGAGAATGTGCAGCCCTGCCATGGCCAGGAATGTACAGGATTAAGACAAGCAGTGCTAAATCATGCTTGCCAATATGTTTCCAGGGGATACGGCTCTGAACAAACTTGACTCAACCTTCAGCAGTTCTGTTGTAAAATGAGGTCCTCCAAAGACAAAGGACAAGCTTTAAAAGCAGCTGAGACAGTCACCTCTAAAAACGGCAACTCAGCGTTCATTAGTGACCTTCTTAGAATTGTCTTATAAATCCTTCTGCCTCTGGATGCCAAAAATCTTTGGATTCAACACCTAAGGGTACCTGCTGTCAAGGAAGAAATACCAACAGCTTTATGAAGTGCAGTGTTTAAAAGGGAATTCTCTGAATATCTTCTAAAGCTTCAGAGCAGCGAGTAAACAACCTTATTTTCCTGCTTGAAAAATCCAAGGTACAATCCCTGCATTTGAATATATTATAGTCACTGACTCCATAAGAAGATTATAAACAATTAGAATCCTTAAAATCTATTTCAACTAACTAGTATTTGTTTAGCTCGAGACAGAAAGGCAGCAGCACACCACATGCAAAGCATGATCTGCAGGGAGAGGAAGTGGCTTTTGTGAGAAGAAATTACATACTTTGGAATATAGAGTACAAGTATTTTTTCCTTTCAGCTGCTGATGAGACATGCAATTATAATATCAGTGGGGATTTTTCTTCCCCCCCTCAAAGGGGAAAGCAATCAATGCATTTCCAACAAGATCAAAGCAAGGTTCATGATATATCCAATGTTAGTGTTCAGCTAAGAGAGTAAGAGAGAGGGAGGAAAATATAATTTATGAAAATAGAGCTGGAGAGGTCAGTTTGACACCGTATTTCTGTGAACTGCACTCAGAGGACTCACAGCTCAGCTCACCCACTAAAAAGGGTTAACAAAGGTTCCAAAGTGCAAGCAGATAAATATCAAGCCATCCAGTGCTGGTTTTATCCAGCAGTATTAGTACCAAATGCACAAAATATATATTGCCCACAATAAACAGCAGTTTCTAATGTTCCTGCATTTCAAAAGAACAGGGAAGAAATTGTTTTGGATAATAAGCTAAGCCTTCACAGTTAAATCTAAGATTTGTGGGAGAAGCATTAGCTACTGTACAAAACTGGAGAAGGCTAAAAACAAAAACCAGCATATGCCAATTAATCTTGCAGCATGACGACATAGTGCTAAAATCAGACTACTAAGATACAAGTGTAGGCAGAGAAATAATTTGTCTTCTGTTCAGAGGCTTTTTTTCCTTGGGGGAGGGAAAACGGAGAAAGAGATGCAAGAGCCCAAATAGAAATTTAAAAAATCTTCCCATGCCCTTTTTCATCCAAGGTTGGAAGTATCCCACAATCTTCAAAATAAGTAGAATCTGCTAGTAGGAGCTAAATTTAGTTGCATATGTTTTTCACAACATATGCAAGTACCACTTCCCCTCTTCCTCCTGGGGGCACACACTTTGCTAAGCTCTCCTGCACTCATTAATCCACGTTCGCTGCAGAACTTCTGAGGAATATTCCATCACACGGAGAGAGAATCCACCTGTGATTAAGCCTTGGAACAACATTCTCAAAACAAGAAAGCAAAAACTTTCTCCTCACTGCCCCCTCTCCATAACTCTCCCGCCCTGGTGAAAGTCGGGATCAGACAAAACGTCCCTGTTATCGCAGCAACGGCTGAGACAAAGCACAGGCACACAACAAACCCTGTCTCTCTCTGCAGGATGATTTCTGCTGCAATTCCACTTCTCATTTGGGATGAACGGTTTTCCTATTCCATTGCTGAAGAGAGAGAATTACTATTTACTACTGATATTTGCTTTCTTCCTTCCAACGATAACAACAACACAGTTATTCATTCTCCTCTCTTCTCCAGAATGTCGTTCATCATCTTTTTTTACATATGAAACTCGAATTCTACCTGTAAAATATTTCAGCTGCATTAATTAACATTATTAGGATTACAACAACACTAACTCCTTCTCTCTCTTTGACTTCTACACCTCCTTACAGCTTTGTGATTTGCTGTTCTTGTCCCTTGTGTTAATGAAAAAAAGCAAAGTTTCACCTTCTGGAAACCCTTCAGTGCCTGTGTCTCCGTACAGCTCCAGCTGTCTCAAGGTTTCAGTGCAGCATTACCTTCCCGTGGAAATGCTGACACAACCAAAGGCAGGCAAGTACAATTCCTTCAAAAAACCCCTTCAATGGGCAGCGGGGGTTGAACTTGGTAACACCATCGTGAGAAAGAAATCAATTTAAACCAAAAGTGACTTTCAGAACTACTCAAGACAGCAGTAATTTTACGTTATAGTCCCGCTGCCATCACTGAAAAAACAGCTTTATTATCTTTACACAATCATGGTTTTGCAAGATAATAATGATAAAGTAAGCAAATTAGAAGTAGCAGCAACTATTCCTACCATTGTCAAGTCCTACTGGCTAGATTTGAGGGAATCTCTAGTAAATGTAAAATTGAAAGTATTTAATTAAGACTAATTTTAAGCAATACTCAACATAATACTCCTCAGTGGCATCGTGCATGAAAATACCATTTGAGAAGATGAGACCATAATCCTTACTGGTGCTTCAAAATGTTGCTTATAAGGAAAATATTTCTGCTCTAAAGAGAACAAAACCGTGCAAGCAGTAAGCAGTGAAAATATAGGCAGCAGGGAAAGGCCTCCAAGGCTCCTCACCCTGCAGGCAGAGCAGCAGCCCAAGAGGAAGGGAAACCCTCCTGATCCAATGATTCTACCCCAGACCTGTAAATCTGTGCTCAGGAAAGAACATCACTATGAGTGCTTTATGAAAAGCCAATATCTAATGCTGTAAAGCAGAGGTGAAGCTCCTTTCCTGCTATTACCCAAGCTGGAGGAGTTTTGTTTGTAAACTCTGCAAATAGTTAAATAATTGTGCTGGGCCTCATCCACAGGTACAAGAGCCACATCACAGCTTTCACAGCAGAGTTGGCACAAAGCTCTGCATGTCCCTTTAGGTCAGCCTGTGGTGTTTTTTCCTTGGATTCTTGATCTCACCTCACAGGCCAAGAGACCAGAAAAAGTAAAATAAAGTGGAAGGGCCCATTTAAGTTTTCAGGCTTGCCTCAATCTCTCTGTCTGTTAAGCAAAGCTGGTACAAGCTCATATTTTATCCACAAACCCTTCCCCCTCCTAAAGATCCTTTTCCCTTCCCATTCTCTTTCACACATTCACTGGAAGTGAAAAAACGTTATTGATGACTTCTGAACGTTCCCAGTCAGACCAGGTTTCTCTCACTTCACAGCAATGCCCTGCAGAGTTACAGAATTATTTAGGTTGGGACTGTTTCCATCTGCCTGCACCGAGTCAAGGAACGAGCTTAATGTGCAAAAATTAAGAGTGAGGAGAGTGGGGAAAATAGGCAGTGAAGAAAAAGCAACAACTCTTTCTGCTGCCTCCGCGGCTCGTACGATAAATTAACCAGAAGAAAATTAACAGCGTCTAAATACTAATTTCTAATTGAACTCTACAAATACAGTAGAGTTCAACTCTCGAAATGTACAACAGTTGTGGAACACCACCAAGATCAAATACTGTATTTCAGTCTCTCAGACACAAACCCTCCTTAGTTACCCACAAGTGCAAAACAGCCCCATTCCTGTCAGTAATGCCCAGTAAAACTTGCAGATCTGAGCCTCCAAGTTGTAAAAATGCATAGTTGTAATTAAAAGTACATTTTCACCCAAAATCCAACAAATAAAACTACTAAATTTGTGGGTTTTTTCTAGTAAGAAAAAAAAAATGCCCGAGTAGGAAATTACAAGGAACCAATAAAAAGATTGTGTAAGTCTTGAGGAAATATCAGCTATACTGCAGCCTAGGCTGGTTTGGTTTTTTTTTAATTCAGAGAACTGCAAAATCTTTGGTTTGAATGTAGCATGGTACAGAATCTGGCATAATGTGCGTCACTTGAAAGTTGAGATGAATTTTTACTTACTGTAACCAACAAATATACTGCAAAATCTCAAAAAAACCCAATTAAAATATCCCCGTTGGGAAATTGTCTTTCAACTTTACATTTTCTTTGTAGGTAAAATGTTATCTGCAGATGAGAAGGCATTTTTAAATTTTTATGGGATTTGGCGTCTGATTTAAAAATATTTATAGGTCTCAGACACTGGAACAGTGGAAGTATCAGGATGTTTTTGAGGCCAATATTGACTTCTTTGCAAAAGAGATTTTGGGAATTGTGGGAAAAGAGGAGCCTCTCCAAACAAAGAGAGTTTAAGAACAGCCATAATTTTTTTGCTACAAATAAAGGAAAAATAATCTATGTATATATACACACATACAAAATATTTAGACCATATGTACACAAGCACCCACAAACAATGATAACCAAAGCTGCAGGAAAGAAAGTAAAACCGTTGTCTCAGAAAGGATGAGTTGAAAAATAAAACTGCAATAGTCATTCACCTGCAGATTTTACGAAACCATTCCCAAAACCCCTTTTTTTTTTAAGCTTTCTATTCTAGCTGGGAAAGTCTCATGGAGGATAGTCCTGGGCTGAATGAAAGGAAACTCTAAACATTAAGATAATCATTGCAATTGCTTTCAGAGGAACTACTAGGGAGAACAGTAAAGTCTTTCAATATTCCCAAAAAGATTAGAAAATTTTGAAAAGGAATACCCAGAATAGCTCCTTCCACTATTATTAGTTTTAATCAAAACATGGAGTTTTTAAGGTTATGTGATTTATAGATCCATTAGGACAAGTTCAAATGGAAAATGTTATGGCACAGCAAATTCTTGAGAACATTCATTTTGAATAATGCTGACCACACACATCCAGCCCCATGGTTTTTTTCAATACATACTGTTTCTAATAAATATTATAGTTAAGAAATAGTAACATCATTAACTAAGAGTAAATACAACCCACACACAGATATCAGAAAGATTTTGGCAGAATAGATCATTTTTACCATCCTTACAGTGACATCCCAGCGAGATGAAAACCAAAGGAACCACAAAATTCCAATCCCCTTTAGCTGAGCAGCAGATTAGTGATCTTTCTTCACAGAGAGAAAGGAAAGGTTGTGTAAAGCAAAGAGCCACTGCCTCAGTCTGTCATCTGAGGGAAGCTTTTCCAAGGTGTTTCTGAAGCCAGTCAAAGACCAATGGGTTTTAGCTATATAAAGTTACAGATAAACACTTAAAAACAGCTATAAATTTGCTGACTGAGTGATCTAGCACTGTTTATCAATTATTTTTATTACCTCTTCCATCAGCACTCTCAGCAATTTATTTCTGACAACGTCTTTAGGAGGAATGTGACACTAACAGGAACAGGTGCTGAGCTCTGTGGTGAACCTATCCCAGCACCTAAATGAGCCTGAAAGATCCCACACACACCTTTATTATTACTGGGGAAGATGCTTCCTGCCAGAACACATGGACACATGAAAACATTTCTGCCTCATGGGACCGATGTACATCAAATATATGGAAGGGATTTATTCCCTTCTAACACATGTTGATATTATATACATTTAAATAGCTCCAACATCACTGGCAATTCTTATTTGTGTCCACAACAAACCCAGAACACTGATTTTATTTTTAATTTTTCTTCATTTGGTTCATTGGTTGGGTTGGGGTTTTTTTTGAAACTGTTACCCTCCACCCTTGCCAGACACTAAATGCTGAATGTTTCCCTGAGCTCCCTCCTTTGGAAAGCACTGGAAATTCCAAATGGAAAATCACCCCTATAAATATAAAACAGTTCAGGATTGCTGCCTCAGAGAATTCCAAAGGACAAAGGCAATGCACTCGCAGAAATGCATTTTTCATATATATTTTTAACTACTGCAAAGGGAAAGTAGCACATTTTATTTATGTAGGTTGAACTCTCAACTCTTAGCATTGAACCACGTAAAAAACATAAATAGAGCTGAAATTGAGTCCTCCACATTTCAAGCACTGATCTTCTCACTGCTTAATATTCTCCATGGGTGAAGGTCAAGCAAAGCACTCAAGAAACCATTGTCTGCAGGATTTGTGCGAGAATCTGCTGGGAACTATTTCAGGTTTTACAAAAGCCTAAGGAGGAAAAAGGCCACCAGGCAGCTCTCACAGTGCTGTTCCTTCTCAGGAATGCAAAGATATTGAGAGAATTACAATCAATCTGTCCCACCTGTCCACCTTCTTTAACGCCAAGGGTGCATTTCCAAAGAGCTGATGCGTTGTTTTCATGTTTCTAAGTTTGCCTTTAAGATAATTTTCTGAGCACGAAATAAGAATTTGCTATTTTTTAACATTTTGCCAACAATCACCTTTGTCACTGCTCCAAACTGAAATCTCCAAGAATAACTCCAAGTACCAGGGACTTGTTTGCTCTCTCCTTCTTTGCTCTCTCTTTCTCCACAAGTCCCTTTGCTTCATTTGCAGCACGCGAGCAGGATTACGCTTAATTTAACAAGATCTCTGGAAACAGATTTTTCACTTTGTCCTAAAGCGCAACATGCGAAGGCAAAAGGCCAAGTCACAGTCACATGAGAGATTTTAAATGTGAAAGTAGTAAACATAAGGGTAACTTGAAATAAATAGTTTACTTTGGGTCGTTAAGCTGTCTAATTAATTTTTGTTTGACATTATTAGTATATAGCAGCAAGCAGCCATTTAAGCAGCTGCTTAAACACAGATCATACAAATGTATGAGTGTAGGCTAGTGGAAAGAATGGCATATTTATTTAGATTAAACATTCCTGAATGATTTAAATAAAAAATTGCTCGGATCACAAGAGCTGTGTGGCTTTCTGAAATATGCTACAGAAAAACCTGGCTTTGCTGCTTTGCATGAGGGAGAGCAGCAAATGGAATGTGGTGATTCCAACCAAGATTGCAAACTTGTTATAAGCCATTAACAGACCTCATTTGAAAAGACTTACATTAAAAATAATTCCTCAGCTTGCTCTTTTTTTAAGTACATAACCTTTTTTTATTACTCAGACTAATTTTCATCACCAAGAGGCATTGCAGTTTGCTTTGATGCTGTGTAATGCTGCTTCTTTCTGTTAAGTGGTACATAATTATATTCCTCCCCTTCCCCCAACAGAGATCATAAATTCGTCATCTCCTGACAGCTTCAAACAATTCAACTTCAAAATATGCAGGTGAGGCATATGGGTTAGGAGTCATGTGAAGTTGTTAAGCTTTCAGATGACAGAAGGGGTCTGAGTGTTATTTAGTGTTTAACTCCCCAGTTCTGAAGAGCTGAGGAAAGAGTCAGAGCCACCTTTGGTTATTCCAATATCTGGAAACAATCCACTTAAATCTAAGGCAATATCAGCACTCAGTCCTCTGACCTTTCAGTGCAGCAGCACAGCCTCGGCAGTGTGAACAGACTCAGAAACTTCACGTGGATCTGCTGTCTCATCATGTTGGCTCATTTTGAGTTTTGAAAGTAAAATAATACAACTGTTGGATGCAACAGCACTTCTCAAATCTGCAAAGAACATTCTAGATTCCAATGGGTAAAATTCAGAGTATGCCTGAGGGTTTCCCGGTATGCCCATGCAGAGACTTTACAGGAAGGAACATGGTGCCCATATTTGTGGGGACCAGTCTCTGCACACTAGGGAACAGATGGGATCTCCACTGGATATTCCTCAGGGAATATTCCCCTCCTTTTCCCTCAAAGCCCTCCTCTAAAATGATGGGAGCTAAAGGGGCCGCGCAGGAAGTGCAAGGTGAGGTTTGCTCACCTGGAAAACCCAAGAGGTTGGGAGGACCCCGAGTCCTCCCCTAGAGTTTGGAGCTGTGCCCTGCTCTCAGTCTCAATCCTGCCCAGCTCCCAGAGCAGCTGCCCCCAGTGTGGCCCAACTCTCACCTCTCCCCCCACCACCACCCCACTGAAATCTTCCTTCCTCACTTGACTGGTGAGGACTTTTCCTGCCCTGCTTCTTGGAGCACAGGGAACAACTGATCACCATCCTCTTTTCAGAACCCTTTGTATTTAAAGATCACATTCCCAGCTGATAGTTTTCCAAATCGCTCAGGGTTTTCTTCCTCACAGAGCACTTTCCCCAAACGTATCATTTTTCCCTTATCCACTCTACTCACCACAGTTTCTCCTTTGCTTTACCTTCTCTTTGACATTTTTGAAAGTGCTCAAATTAGAAGCTAAGTGGGCCTTCATGAGCTCTGAAGGTGAGCTCAGAGCTGGTGCATATTACAAAGGTAACCCCAAACATCCCAAATTAAAAACTCTGTAAAACACAATCCTATCATGTTCAAAGTCTGCTATAATCCTACACCCTTACCCTAACCCCAGTTCCTTCTCACCTGCTAAATTATCTGTTATTTTAGGGTTTTACTTGTAATATTAATTAATACATTTCCTTTTTGATTTGTTCTTCAATGGTTTTGATTAATTCCACACCTCCTTGTAAACATCAGTTTTAATTCTGGTACTGCCCTGCAAAATGCTTCTGAAGTGCACCTATCCTGAAAGCACTAAACTTTGTGTGTGTTTTTCTAGTCCAGTGCCAACCTGTTAATAAAATAATTCGACATAAGAATCAGGCCCTGAAAATATTCTTGAGTGACCCATTCTAACAAGAGCATGAATAAGTGAGAACTCTCAATATGCTCCTAAACTGGCTGTTCCCCTGAAAATGCTTAATTGTTTTGCAGTCATTTCACCTAAATCAGATTTGTCTTCTGAAAATGTCCTAACAGACCATGTCAAATGCCCTCCTGAAGCCACATTTGTGTGATTCCCCTCTTTTGGTATCCCAGCCAACCTTTCAGAGCCCCAGAGGAGGTAGGTTCTCAGTAAAACCTGACCACTCTTTAATGAAATCTGTCCTCTATGTCCTGTCCAACCCGTTTTTTAAAAAATCCATTCTGAATCTTTCCAAATACCTAGTTAGGCCCTCTCTACCCTCCTACAAAGCAAAGCAATACTGCTTTCCACCCACCCACCCCATCCAGCTCTCTGGGAATTCTTCCTGCTAACAAATTCTCTGTGTCAAACGGCAGTAAATCATACACTGCTATTTAAGGAATTCTTTAAAGTCGAGAACGTATTTTCATCGGGCCTGACCAAGCTGAATTCATCTAAATTACCTGAATATTTTCTAGTATGTTCTTACCTTTAGGCATGCAGTGCTATTTTGAAATTGCATAAAGCATCTAGGTAATCTAGATTCTAGATAATCTTTTCTGGATTGGTTAAGAAAAGAGATTCCATGTTTCAGCTTTGTCCAAATCATCTGTTCTTTTCTTGCACTCACTAGAAGAAAGGGACACCTCCTTCTCCATGGGCCTAAAGACAGCAATCACTCTGGTTTGACCAGACAGTGCCCATGGAAAAAAGTCCCAATTACCATCTCCAGCCTTTTTAATCAGAGCAGAGTTTTCTCTAGTTAATTAACAGCTTGTAGGGAACCAAAACTGTTGAACCTAATTTTGAAGCAAATCACTATAACTCAGAACAACACACTGTCAGTTAAGTGCCTCTAATATGTTAATTTTGCCTTTTGGCAAACATTGTCTACAGCTATTTACACTACATTGACTGTATGTAATTTCAGTTTCTCCTTTTGACAAGCTGATACACACACAGAGTTTCTAGCAATATCTGATTTATTTTCTTGAGGATCTTGCAGTAATTCCCCATCAGGTCCTAAGGCAAAAGGTCCCCAGCAACCTGGGTGAAAAACACACCCTTACTCAAGTATTTCTAAAAGTATCTTAAATTTATAAAGCCAAGACCGAAATTTCATTATTAACACGAGTTATTCATGGCCAACAGCAACAGAAAATTTATTTTTCCTCAAATTCTTACAAGCTGAAAATTTAAGGACTCATGTATTGAAATTGATAAAGTCAATACTGTCAAAATTCAGGAAGGTTTGTAATTATTCAGAGTGATGGGTCAGAACAGTACAAAATCTGTTCTCACCTGTTCATATCACTACTATGTTAAAAAAAAATAAAAACAGGAAACAACCCTAAAAATCATGCAGATGGTATTTACAGATCTTTTAATACCACAGATCTTATTCCTTGCTCAGACAAACTGCCCAACAGACAGAAATTCCAGGCAAGAGCACCATTGCAGCCCAGCTAATTCATTTACAAAAGCATCTATAAGTGGAGCTGTCAGGAAGCTACAGATCCACGCTCTAAACTTTCCCAGCAGTGGGCTGGAGCTGGAGCTATTTAAGCAATGTTTGGCACTTCAAACAATTTCTTATCAAAGACAAAAATCAGAGATGTCTGTTTCCTGCCTGCCTTTTGCACACATGCATCTGACTTCTGAATTTACAGCCTGGAGCCCTCTAACGCTTGGACTTCACTTACAAATCCTTTTCTAAATACTATGGAATATTTTTAAATCCTGACAACTTAACTTTATCTTAAATCCCTCAGATCCTCCCCACTGCAAGGAAGGCTGGAGCCTCATTCTCAGCAAAACCAGAACTGTTGCTATGCGTGGAGCTGGAAATTCATCTGTTTTCACAAAAACCAGACAGTTCAGGCAACTATTTTCACATTATCCGTTAATCTAAGGCCAACTGCTCTATGACTGCCAGTGCAGTGTCATCTCAATTCACGTTACACACAAAGCACCTCTCACAGGCCTCCACCTTCACTACAACATGAATTTGGTTCCAAAGGATTGGAATTCAGTTCCAATGTCCAAGTGTCTCTTCCATGCTGTTTAATATTTAAAACATCGGGGTCCACCCAGGTTTGGAAAATTTATTAAAATAAATAGTATTTATTATTTATGTCAAGTTTTGGACCCTGTCTTTAGAGGGTTTGAATATAAGCTATTTTTTGCTGGCTTCTTTGCTAAGGAATGAAACTGAGCTACAGTAACTATCTTCATTTTATCTGCACTGAATATAACACATCACTATAAAAACAGGGTCTCAAAATGTGCAATTAAAAAAAATAATAATTTTAAAGAACGAACCTTGCCAGCATTTTTTTCATTTGTTCCAGAATTCATTCCAACTTCTGTGCACTAATAATGGATTCCCTGCACAGCAAAAAGTGATGTCCAACCTCAGCAGACTTTTTAAGAGGACAACTTCAAATTTGGAATCAGACTAACACTTAGCATTTAGTCAGACAAGAAAATCTCTTTTCAAAAGCATTATAAATCTCTTAGAGCATTTTAGTCTGTGCAGCTGGATTTCTATGGAGAAAGAAAGTCATTATTTATTATCAAGTTAGATTATAATATATATAATTTGAATTACATTAAATTCCTCCTGATGAAAAATGGTTTTAAAAGAGAGTATTTATCTAGAGTACATAAAGGAATAATCCATGGATTAATTCATGTTCTGTGTGCCTTTTCTGGTTCCTTCTGGGTGGATACAAGAGCTGGTTTTAACCAAAAACAGGCAAGAGTCTCACAGAGAAAAATCCATTTGCTTAAGCTTCATATTCTGGAAGAGGGAGTTTAAAAATGCCATATATTGGTGAGGGTGCTGCTATGGAACACCTCAGGAGATGCTGCTCCCCATGAAGAGACTTCTCCATGCAGAGAAGAACCAATGAAGCGCAGGTTTTGCGGCAGCTGGTGCTGAGGACAGGAGCTGCCCGCGCCCCTGGTCCCTCTGCACAGGTGACAAAGGGGTGTCCTGCGCTAGCAAGGGATTTTATCCAGGGTCAGAAGTGAAAACTCTGTGGGAAAAGCCACAGGTCCCATATTATGACACTACAAATGCTGAAAATAGAAGGCCAAGCCATCGTCACCACATGCAAATCCAGGGAGAGGGGTTAGTTTAGCGAGCCTAAGGACATGGGGCAGGCTCAATGAAATCGTGTTTCTCACAACTTTGCTCCCTTCCATCAATCATCATTTTCAGCTGCATGAAATTCCCAGAAGCACATAAAATATTTTAGGACTCTCTCTTCCAGACTGTCAGAAACAAACGGAAAAGAAAGGAATGCCTCTAAACAGATTTCCAGGATAAAAACCCTCTAATACATGATTGACTACAAACTATAATACTTTATGATCTTCCCCTACGGCTTCCCAGCAGGAGCTGTGATAATGCTGTTTCCTTCTGAACATCACTGGGTTGGAAGCTCCCCGTGAATGCAGCTGCAAGGGTTGGAAATGCAAACGCAGATTGTGCCATCCCTCATCCCTGCTCCGAGGGATTGCGTTACTCACTAAGCACACCTTGGTGGTGACGGAAATTCTTTCTCCTGGCCTTCAGGGTTGAGCAGCCACGACATTCCCAGGCTGCCTGCAAGGTTCTGTGTGTGTGGTTACCCTGCACGAGCACAGTTTGGTGTGGAGTTTATAACTGACAGGATAAGATTCCTGAATTTTGATGTAAACTGCGCAAACAGGGCAAAACAAACACAGAGCAAACAAAATAGATGGTGTGGTTTCAATGGGACCCTCAACAAATGGGCATTCCCTGTGAACACAAATCCACTGGAAATGAGGAAGCACATGAGAGAAGTGCTTCAACACACAGAAGCACGGGACAAAAAAAATCAATGAAGAAGATAAAACTCAATGAAGAAAATCATTGAGAAGACAGAGCCTGACAGTGAAGCCTCATGGTCATCTTTGGTGAAGATCTGTAGATCTGGGATTCTTTTCATGTCTTACAATGAATGAAAAACACTGAAAACACTGCTCTTACCAAATCTGAGCTGGAGGAAAAAAAAATTATGTATATACAAGAGATGTGGTGAGGGATCCAGTGAGAGATCCCNATATACACATATACATACATACAAGAGATGTGGGGAGGGATCCTGGCCTGCTCCCTATAAGCAGTTTGTACACAGCCCTGCCAGGTGGGCTCAGGAGCTGCAAACACCCCAGCACATGGAACTTCACTTTAATTTAACCCTGACATACTCAAAAAAACTTCTAAAATTTCAGAGTTGTACTGAAAGAAGCACAGACACAGAAAATGCAGTCAGAAGGCACCCTCAGCTCCTCCAAAAATAATTAATAAACCTTCTGATGATGACTGCAAGTGATTTAAAATGGACAACAAAAAGCAATAAACTCGCAGGTATGGAACTGCCTCCAAAGAGAGCCAGTGTTGTGCTAAATACTGAATCATTACATTTGTTTAGGACTCAGGTCAGAAGGTCCTTTAACACCTCCATCTATGTTCTAGTGTTGTTCAAATAAAAAATACACAGTCATTGCAAGCCACAATTGTCCCCATTTTATGCAAATAAAGAGACTAATGAAATTTGATACAGAAAACTTGAGAAAAATGGGCTCTCCCTTCAGGGCCTGAACACAGGATTTGGGCAGCCAAATATTTACACCCTCAGTCATTTAATAGCTGAGCATCAGTGAGAGATCTGAAGCTACAGACTGGAGAAAAGGGGAACACTCAAAATCCAATTTTGCCATACATAAGCTCTTGAAAACCAAACCCTGCTCCCAAAAATCCAGCCAGAGATGTCCAGGAGAAACTAAGCTAGGCAGACTAAGTCGTTCATTTAATAGCTCAGATGTTTAAACTCACTCCTGTGGTCAATGCAAGGTGCAAAGTGTCTTTACAGAGCACCATAACATGGCAAAACTCAAAGATAAAACTGGTATTTTGTTAGCTGGTAGAGTCTTAAAACCTGATGAAGAGAAATAAAAAATTCTTCTTTCCTTACAAAAGTAAATGTGGTTTTTTTCCTCCTGAACTGGCCAAGTTCAGGCCGGATTAGTTTTCTTAAGGTACAGCATACAGAGAGCACAAACAGCCCGGAGTATTTGGGATTGATTCCCAACGCTCCTGCAGCTGCCAGCGAAGCCAAGTGAGTGACAGCGGAGGATGAGCAGCTAAAGGGTGAGGCAGGAGCAGGGGAAGCCAGGGATCACATCACACACACCCTGACAGCAGCAGAGCATTGAATGCAAACCTACACAAACGCAAATCACACACAAAGCCTGGCACCACGGTCCAACTCACGACAAGGAAATATTTGCCAATTTGAAATGACAGGCTGCAAGACAAAGAAGTGTCTGAACTAAAAGCAGCAAAGCCCCTCTAGTTTTATTGATAATGAAGGAAGGAAAAGCACTATTTAAATTAATGGTTGCCACAATTTAAATCCTGTAACCTTTGCCAGAAGGCTGGCAAAAAATTCCACATTCATGATTTTCTGGATAAAATATTCCTGGCCTTTTACCCTGAAATATTTCAGTTCACCACCACCTAACTCCAAATATTTTCAAAGCCCAGAGTCTGTTTGTCCCAGCATGCAGTGACTTGAGCTCGTGATGGGAAATGGGTTCTGGGAAAAGCAAGAGAGGGAAGGTGCACGTGATGCCTTTATATGAATTCAATACTTGAAAATTATTGAGCCAAGCAGAACTCAAAATACAGAAGTTTCCTGTTCTCTCTCGATTGTGTGGGTAAGACCATCTACGAGACACAATGACACCAGGGCTGGATTTGAGGTTCTAAAATCCCACACGGATTAACTACTAGAACACATTTGGGAAGGGTAAAGAAGATTACAGGCACTTTTCTCACACTTTAAGACAATTTGTTAATGCACAAAAGGTAAGACAGAACTATGGAAATCTAAACAAAATACAGTGCCAAGCATTAAAGTCCATTAAATTATAGAAGATTTTTCAGAAGCCCAGGTAAAACACCTCCCAAAATAGCTGATTTTAATGAACCACACAGAATTCCAGATTATCTCCAGCACCATCCCCATTTCGATCCCACTAAAATGGTGAGAAACTTTCACGTCACAAGCTGAATTTTACAGAATTATTGAACTAACACACATTAAAGAAATGGATCTCTAAAGCACAGTCTGGGTGAAAAGGCTCTTTTTTCCTTCAGTGTAATTGGGAATACAAGCAAAGATACACCAATTATGTGCTTGTCAGCATCTCTCTAGTCAGAGGCATCATTCCCTATTGTTCACAGAAGGAAAATCACCAGCAACACCTGTAACCCTGTCACTGCTCATTCTGTCAAATCCGAGGGAATATTCCCCCAGATTTGACAGAAGGAAAATCACCAGCAACACCTGTAACCCTGTCACTGCTCATTCTGTCAAATCCGAGGGAATATTCCCCCAGCATTCCAGAAACACCAGGCTTCTTCCAAGAATTACGGAGTAATGGCAAGTCACTGATGCTCTATGGAATGAAAAATAATTTCCAAAAAACTATGGGAAAAAAAAATGTGACAGAAAAGCATCAAGAGCCTTCACATCATCCCCTGCTTCCTATTTAGTATTCATCACACCACGGTATCTAAATGCCTATCAGAAGTATGTACATCAAATTAGAACCTCCAATTAACACTTCATACCTAAGTAAAGCCAGCACACAACATACATTTTCATCTGTAAAAGGAGGAAAACTTTCTCTCATATTGATGAAGAGGAGGTTGCAGCATCCTCCATTTCAAAAAAAAACTCATCTGAGTTGTAACACAGAATTAAAACATTCTGTGGAAAGGAATTTAAGCCTCCTTTATTGAGTTTTAAATAAAATACCTAGGAAATATGCCAGGTCTTTAAAATATCTCCCAATATAAGAATGTAGGGCAAAACCAGACAAAATCATTTTTAAAAATACTGTTTTACAATCCTTTACGAAAAAATTGGTGAAATTAAGTTTAACTGATGGAACGTGTTTTGTAGCTATTTTGTTTAGATGCTCTTAATTAATGAAAAATTATTTATGCAATTAGTTCTTAAGTAGTCAAGGAAGAGAAACTGAAGAATTCTCAGCAAGGCAAATTCTACAGACTGGAGGTGGCCAATCAGATTCCAGGTGCAAGACACAAACCCAGAGGAAAATCCAAATGCTCACAAAAGTCACATTCCTCTGTACTGTTCTAAACATTATTTAAGTCTCATTGAATCTGAAGCACTCCAAGACAGCAGTTACAGATTTAAAAAAAAAAAAAAAAATTCAAATCAAAGCAGCCCAGAACATTGAATATCACTAAAAGACAAAGTTCTACCTGATTAAACCAAAGGGTATCAAAGGGATTTGGAAGAATATACTGCATCTATTTCTGATTGCTTTAAAGTTAAAGATTCAGATTATATTTGAAAAATACTTTCAGATTGGAAATGTTTCACCAATATTCTCCATGTACATCCAGCCCAGTGAATACAAAAACTGAACACTGCCCACTGTACCACAGGCGCTGGTGTAGAACCACAGGTTCCTTCCCGTTCCCCAGAATCCCAATCCAATAGGAAATCAGGGAAGAGCATTCAATAACAATTAGGACAATTCAAAACCATAAGTGTCTTGATGTTGGTGAACTTACTCTGTGTTTTGGGCACTGAGAGATCAGGAGTGATGGCACAGGGCTGTATTTAACGCCCAACAGGGGAACGTGTTCCCATGTCTGTACAGTCCCAAGAGCAATGAGAATCACTATTTATCAAAAATTTCACTTCCCCCTCCCTCACTCAAACTTGGAAAGGAAATACAGAATGTTTTAAAAGAAAATAAATTTAAAAATTTATCACAACCTTTATAGCTAGTAAAAAATAAAAGATATCTGGTTTATGGGTTTGGGCTTTTAAGGACCTCATCTGTGAGGGGAAAAAAGATTCCTTCCACATTTGGTATTTTTCTACCAGGATGGTTTCTAAGCGACTGAGGTCACAAATTTTTCCTCGTTCTGGAATCAGCTTTAAAATTCTTTGCCTTCAGTGAGCTCCCAAGACCTCCACTTGGTTTCCAGGCCCTCTCTGTCTTCCTTTAAAATGGAAATAAGCTTGGAATTTTAGGATTCCTTCTGACAAAGGCAGGACCTCAACATGCAAACAGAATCATTCCCAAGCACAAGGCACTGGCTGTTCACATAGGGATGCATCTTTACCTCTCATTTCCCAAGCTTTATGAGCTGTGCAATATTTTACCAGAAGAAAGGAATTATATGCCTATGTTCATATTAGTGTCCCTCCCCTTTTAGAAACTACCAGTGACCAATCTCTTCCATGCTTCCATGTGTTCCTGAGCACGTCCATGTGGGACTCAGAGGTTTCCCAGTCTCGACCTGGAACTCTCGTGACCTCGGCCCCTTCACCAGAAATGTCCAGCTCACCTGGCCCACTGAATTACCTCTGGGATCCTTAGCAAACAGTTATCCTGGTTGTCCTAACTCGGAGTGACTGAGAGGAGGGGAATGCCTCCAGGAATTGTCAGTGTCTGCGATGTCCCAGTTAAACTGAAGCTCCTCCTCTGGCCTTTGCAGAGCTGGCATTGCACTTCAGCCCTTCTCTCCTACCCTCAAGGACCCTTTCCATGGGATCAGCCAGTACAACATCTCCATGGGGGTGGCACACTGGAAGCAGGAGCTGAGAAAGCATTAAAAAAATGACAGACACCAAGCCGCCAAAGAACACATCCTGAGGATCTAAGTAGGAGACTATTTTGCTAAAATGACAGCAAAAGTTCAGGCTTAGAATTAAAATGGGTATAATAAATGGCTGCCTTCATGCCAGATAGCTCCTTATAACCACAATAAATCTACAATTATTTTCATTTTACGCTTTGATGGAGAAGAAGCCGAGTCCCGTCACACCCAGCTCCGTGCCTGAGCTCAAACAGGTGCTTCTCCAGCGGCAACGGTCCATCAGTCCCCACTCCCTGCACACCCCAGGAAAGACAGCAACTTATAACATTTAACTGAAGGCTGAAATCCCTTCACACTCCAGGAGGTCAAATTAAAGTCAGTCATTTATACAAATCATGCAGCGGGCAGAGAGTTAATTAAAATGAATGCCTGTGTGGGCAGGGGGAGCAGAGCCGCTCCCAGCACCTGCTTTGCTGAGCACAGTGAGTCCTCTCCACTGCAACAAAGGGGCCTGGACACGCTCAGGATACCCCTCAAGGGAGGCAGGACAGCAAGAAAAACAACGTTCAGTCACACTCAACCTTCAGAAAACACCAAAATTCCACCTAGCACCAGGTCCAGGAGCCCGCTGAGCCCAGCCAGGCTGCGGGATCCCTGCATGACACTGCAAACCAATCTCTGCTGAAGATCACAACCAGAACGTGTGCATTATACACACCCCTCCTTTGGCATCCACTTCTACAAACAGTTCCCAGGCCAGTAGGAAGCTCTAACACTACATAATGCCACCTCAAACGTGAACATTGTGAGGTTGAATTAATCTTAATTCCAGCACAGTTTTCTCTGGGATGGGAATAAGTGTAGCCTTGAGTAATTCTTGGCTGTAGATTGCATGGCAAGGTGTGAAAATCACCACATAACAGGATTTTTTTTAAAAAATGATGCAGAATTAATGGGAATTTTTATAACTATGCAACCTGTGGTTAGGAGATAAACCACCAGCAGACCTTGGCAGTTGCTGTGAAGTTGACACCATCATGTTTCTCAGGTATTTTAGCAACAGCTTCATCTCCCTAAAACCCAATGATAAGTCAGTGAGAAGTGCTGCAGGACACTATCTACAACCAAGCTAATGTCCTACAGGTGCTCCTGCTCAAGCCAGACCTTCTTGGTAGCTTTGCCACCAGCTCTGGGGCTGGGTCAGAACATTCCCAGGTGAGATGGAAAGTGGCAGTGCCATCACTGGTCACTGACCTTGTTTCTGGGAGCTGCACATTGCCATTTGGGATTTAATATTCAGCTTTCACCAGATTTCGTGGAGGGCTACCAGCTGCTGGCTCTTTGAAGCATCTGCTCCAGGAGAAGGGACAGAAATGGATGATGTCTCAGGAGGGAGAGTCGAGCAACTCTTAACATTTATCAAGAAACAGAGAATCTCCCTGGGCAATTTTTATTGGCCAAACTGATTTTATCATAGAATCATGGAATAGTTTGGGTTGGAAGAAACCTTAAAACTCATCTCATTCCACCCCCTGCCATGGGCAGGGACACCTTGCACTATCCCAGGTTGCTCCAAGGCCCATCCAGCCTGGCCTTGGACACTTCCAGGGATCCCGGGGCAGCCACAGCTTCTCTGGGCACCTGTGCCAGGGCCTCACCACCCCCACAAGGTAGAATTTCTCCCCAATATCCGATCTAAACCTATTCCCTGTCAGTGTGAAGCCATTCCCTCTCGTCCTGGCACTCCAGGCCTACGTAAAGAGTCTCTCTCCATCTTTCTTGTCAGCTCCCTTCAGGAGCCAGAAGGCCACAATTCGGTCACCCCAAAACTTCTATTCTCCAGGCTGAAAAAACCCAATTCTCGTCTTATTTTGAACAAAGCATTAAAAGCACCATTAAATTAAGTCAATAAATCAAGAAGAAATACAAGGGATTAATTCTTCTTCTCCTAACTTATTGCAGTATACAGGCACTGCTTGCACACAGTCATCTGTCAAGCCTCAGAGTACAATCTTTGGGCTTAACATGGTCCACCAAAAGATAAGTTTAATTATGACAGGATAAATCAAGCATATCTGTTAAAGGGGAAAAAATATATCAGAAAAAGTTATTTTTTCCCACTGAAAAAATAGCTCTGGATAGATATATCAACTGCACAGCTCTGCAACCTCCTCCACCTCGACTGCAGTGTTGGCAGCAGGCTAAAGGTTCTCAGCTAAAGCAGCAGATTCTGTCACTGCAAAGCTTGCTTTGATTTTGATCATGAAAAGAAGTTTGATACAACGGTCAGTAAAAGGGCAGCGTTACCATATTACAACAGCTACAGCCACATTTCTCCCTCTCGACAGAAATAAACACACATCTTGCTTCCCATCTCAGATTTAGCTATGGCGAGTTACCACGTACTGCATCCTTTACTTACATCCACCAAGGGCTCAGGCGTATCAGGAAGACTCAATATATCAAAACGCAGTAGTAAAGGAACAGGTTTTTCAAAGGAAAATGTCATAACACATCTAAAAGCCTTAAAGAAAATGCATCTTTGTTTATCTTTTCCATATTTAAAACAATAAAGCAAAGCAACCAACCGTATTCCTCTCTACGTAATGCTTGACTTTGATGAATAATCCCCACTTCAGAAACAAATAGGAAAAAAAAAAAAAAGCTTGCCTGATCACCTAATAATTGTCTCTGTAACTCCCTACCAGTGTGGCAGCACGATCCCAGCAATGTTCATTAATGTCAAACACAGGTTTGGGAGCACAAAGTGCAGTGCAAGGAAGAATTAAATCCATTCAGTAGTGCTGTGCATATTTTGATGAATGTTTCTAAAGGAGCTAAACAGTGTAGAGGTCAGTCAGAAATAAACAGAATATTAAGTAAACAACCTCTTAAAATAATAAGGTAGATGAATTTATTAAAAATAAATTTTCAAATAGATGGCTTTTCTGACTACTGCACTTGCTTTCCCTGGCAAAGGAAATGGGAATAATTAATGGATTTGGCTGCTTCTCTCCAGGGACAAAGACAATCGATCTGTGGGGGAAGGCCTTTATCTAGCACAGAGATAGTGCTGGAACAGCAGAAGGAAAAGGGAGGAGAGGTGCTGGAGATCTTTTCCTGGCACAACTTCAGAGCTGCTTATCAGCTCTTACTGCTCAAACCAACTCAGCTCCAGGTATCTGAAATGCTGAAACGTTGCCAACGATAAAATTCTTCCTTTTATGAACCAGAATGAAAGAAGGGTGTCCCTATTGTTATTACAATAAGCAAAACCTCAGAATTAATCCAGAAGCAATAAACAGACTCCTTTTTCCTTTCTGACAAATACAGCTCTTGAAACCAAGGACCCTTTTTTTTGTTCATGTATCAGTGGAAGCTGTTCCTGCCCATGGCAGGGGGTTGGAACCAGATGATCTTTTTTGGTCCCTTCCACACCAAACCACTCCATGATTCTGTGCAGTTACAGTAAGAGTGCAATCATTGCCTGACAACACAAACTGCAGGTATATCAGAATTAAAAGGGTTTGGGGTTTAGTTATTTATTTTACAATAGCTCAGTTCATTATCTACTCCACAGCTGAGTAGTTCTTGAAGCATAAACGTCTTTTTCAGTGTACAAGAGATGCAAGTTAATTCATCCCCGCAGGCAGTCAGCGGTGTGGCTGAAACCTCCAACCTTCCCACCTCTTCCAGAGCCCCAAAGTCTGCACAAACACCTCTAGGAGTGATCATTTAAGAAACCTAATTCTCAACAGTTCTGCCAATACTTTCCACCTAAGATTAACATCGTCTTCATTTTCTGGAACAAACTATCCGTGACTATATTTTTTTCCCCAAAAGCATCATGACTTAGGAGTCAATAAAATAATTGTATCAGCCCAAGATGAGCTCAAAACTCACCCTTTGTGTTTGTGATTATGTGGCAGAAAAAGATGAACATAAGAGAAGGTGGTGGGGGTTTTAATACATTCTTAGAAAATCACATGGCATCGCTCAAAATAGCACAAGCTAAAAACCTTTGAGAACACACAGGAACTCACAGCTTTCCCAAAGTCATCTTAAGAAAAATTAAAACACCTTGAAATGAATCAGATCCTCCAGGAATGTAGAGACCTCCTTCCTTGGAGGAGGACAGAATTGAGCTTATTAAAATCACTGTACCAGTGACCTGGAACCCAAGCAGAAGAGCTACAAGTGGCTGAACAAACACTACCATAAGGAGCCTAGATTTTCACAGGAAGTTAAACACTGCTGATCTCCTTTCCAAATTACCACAGAGTTTTCCTTTGAGAGGTGGGGGGGAGTAGAGTGTGACAGTATTTCATCTATCACCAGAATTAATCTGTATTCCCACTGTCAATCACATGGTGCTGATTAACACATTATTTCAAATTAGCACAAACAACAAAAAGCTCTTTAAAAAAAATCTAGTCCTACTGGTTTGTCAGAAATATGGTGACTTAAAGAATAATGTGGAAAAGAAAACAGACACATGATCTGACTGATGTAAACAAGTGCTTACTCAGGAAAGGTCAAGTTCTCACCTCACACGATTATGAGAACCAGCAATGGCTGAAAGTATCCCAAAATTTCAAAAGAAAACAAAATGGGAAGAGAGGTTATTCTTTGGTGCTTAGTCTGTATCACAGGGTAAATTCTGCAGGAAAACAAGCAGAAAGCAAACAGAAGTGCTCAGCGATACCTTCTTGATCACTCCAAACACACTAAAATTAACCTTGTGATCTCCCTCATACTCTTTGACCCCTTATTACATATTCACATTTTGCTTCTCAGCCTTATTTCAGAAGTGTGTGAGAAAATGCCTTCATTTGCTTAAGGTGCAGCTGATCATTTCATTAAACCTATCGTCTCCAACTCTTTCAGTAGCAGATAAATTATTTAGCACCAGGCAGCTAAAAATCAAAAGTTTAGTTTAACATTTATTCTTGTATTACATCATAACTACGTGCTCAAATCTTCCTGTTCTTCCAGTGAATGTTTCAGCAATTAAATTCCAAATTACACCTACTTTTCTTTCTTTTTAGAAGAAATTAGAACAAGGGGAAAATATCCGAAGTAATATAAAATTTCAAGTCGAAATCTTGACATGAATAAATTGGTTCATTTGGGGCTAGAGAGAAAATTGATTTCTGACCTACATGAGGATGAGTTCTGGACAGGAATGTCAAACCACCCTCATAAAATTTTTCCTGTCTGCAGCGTGATTATATCAAGCAGTGTGCAATAGGGAATATGATTTTTATGCCCCATCTCTGGTCCTCCTTTCCCTTTCCTACGTGGAATTCTCTCAGGATGCAGCTGCAGCAGAGCTGCTGTGGCACAGCTGCAGAGCACTCCAGTCTCCCACAGGGTCAAGGTTAAAATAAATTGGCTGGGCTCGTACAGGTATTAAACACACTGGGCACTCCAGACTGCCAAAGCCCAGAGGTCACACACCCGCACTGCAAAGCCAAAGGAATCACCGAGTGTCCATCAGTGCAACTGCTGTTCAAGACCATGAACCAGATGCTGATCACGAATTAGATGCTGATCACTGAATAAAAATGAAGATGGATTGCATAAAATCTGAAAAACGGATATACCATAAAAATGAAGATGGATTGCGTAAAACCTGAAAAACGGATATACCATAAAAATGAAGATGGATTGCGTAAAACCTGAAAAAACGATATACTACACGTTACACCCCCAGCACCATTCTACCTTCTGGGCTGAAAGCAGTCTAAATAAAGCCACTGGAAAACACTCCCTTCCAAGGGCTGAAATCATCTGGATTTAATGGCTGGCTCAGGCATCATTAAGTGCTTTACGAAACTTGGAAGCGCAGGGACAAAATTCAGCTCAAACCACCACTCATCTCCTAATAAGCTGGGTAAATATGCCATCGAACCAGCTGTGGTAAAACCCCACTTGCTGGATTCACTGAGCACTAAAACACCAACTGAGTAGAAGCTACAGTTCCCAGATTCCATTCTCGTTTTCCATATCCATCATAAAGTGCCAGGAAATGCACACACACACAAAACAAGAGCAGGAGAGGACACAAAACCACTGGAGCTCAGTGGCTGCAGGAGATCCCTGGGCAGGGTACCTGGAGAGGGCAGCAGGCACATCCCAGCCCATCCTCTGGGCTTTTGGGGGGAAGATTTAATATATACACCACGAAAAAGTAAACTCTCTCAGCAGACTAAACGACCGATGTGAAGCTCTCCTCTGGCAAAAATTCCACCTCAAACTAAAAATTGCTTTATACATTTCAGTTGTAATGAAAGCACAAAAAAATTAAGTACTTGGTATTAAAGTAAGTGCTGAAGTCAGGAAAATCAGTGGCAAAATGCAAAGTCATTTTCAGAGTAACAAAATCATTACCACTGCCCCCTTTAATTTTTATTCTTTTTCCCTGTCTTCCTGCCTTCTCAGGCTTTTCAACAGACATTACGTGTCTCATTTTAAACAATATCCTTAGGCTGACATTTAGTTTTGTGAACACTGAAATAATTAATTGTTGGCCATTGAAAAGAAACTACTATGTAGGAATTTATTACCACATTTGGGAATAACTGTATGGCCTTTGGTTAATGTCCAGCAGATATTCCAGTACCTCCAACCCCCTTTTTGAATCTCCAACGCTTTTCCACTGCCTCATGTCTCATCTTGATACCACAGAAAGTTTGACAAAATAAAGTAGATCAAGAAATCACTTCCCATCCCTAATCTCCAGTTTTATTTCACTAAAACACCACTATAGTTTGAATCAAAGAAATTACCATGAGAAGCCTTAAAATATTCTTTTTTTTCTCCCCTTACACTTCCAAGGCTCTGAGTCTGTAAAGCCAAACTATTTTGTGGCCTTCAGCCACTCACATGTAAACATCAACCTCATCCAATGGGAAGAACCAAATCTAGCCACATTTATGGATACTTCACCATTCCAAGGGAATTGGAGATTAGACATTAATGGAACAGGTGTCAACAGCACAAATATTAACTGGCATTTACTAAGACATCACAAATTATTTGTCCAGCTTGCCAGAGAGCTCCGATAATCTGCCACAAAATCCCCAAAGACTTGAGCATCAGAAGATTGGGAGCAGAAAAATGTACAAATGAGTACAAAATACTCATAGATTTGTGCCATGCCAAAGGTCAGTTCTACACCTTTGCAAACAGTTTGGCTCTAACCCAACAAAGCATTTAATTATATGAGACAATCTATTGCTAAGCATGACTTCAGCTCCTGAGTATAATATTTGGAATCATGTTGGGCACTTCCATAAATTTTTTTTTTTCAGTGCCAACTTTTTTAATTTCCAGGAATGATTAAGCAGTTGCCTTCCAAAAAAAAAAAATCAATCAGAAATTTGATATTATTATCATCATCATTATTCCTTCCAAACGCAGATTCAGGAAGGGCAAAGCTTTGTGATCCACAGGCAGGTTTGGAGTGGGTATTGGGTGGTTTGATTTGGGGATTTTGTGGTTATTTTTCCTCCCCACAAAATAATTCCTAATTCCACACAGCCAGTAAGACATCTTTCAGCTCAAATTAAAAAAAGCCAAATCTATTTCAGTACAATTTTATTCAAAGTGTCAGTGGCTGCAGGTACTTATTTGGAAAGCTCTCATACTGCATTAAATTTCCTGGGAAAATTACCATCTCAAGGCTGAGAAAAGCTCAGCACAGCAGCCCACCTCTCTCTATATATACACCTTTCCATAGCCCATCAGAAATGAAGACAACTTTCAAGTCAGGATGCAGAAGCCTGTGCTCTGTGCAGGTCTTCCTTGCTGTCTTCTGCATGCAAATGCTCTGGCTATTCTCTATTAATATTTTCAATTACCATATGACCTATTATTTTGACAGCTAAGCAAAAGGCTGAAGGACCAAAAACAGCAAAAAAGCAAACCCACAAAACAAAGACAAAAACCCCAAAACTGTGACAGAAGGAGTTCTACTGTTAGCAAAGGCTCTCTCTTGGTACTTCCCTGTCACTTCTACTCTACATATAAAGAACTGCAGGGTTCAGCTGAAGCTCTCACCAATCATTATTACAGCACTGTTTAAATAACAATTCTGCCTCTACAACAAAGCAGAAGTATCATTATTTTACGTGAAAGCACTATCATAAGAAAGATAAAAACCTCTATGGTTCTCTGTTAAGTGTAACTCCAAATAAAACAAGTTTTTATAGATGTATTTTTGTCTGTATATATAAAGGCACATTCCCATGTCAGGATTTCAGAATGTTCCTTTCCAAAGCCACACCTGGAGGAGCCTGGCACAGACCAGGCCATGAGCACACGGAATACACAGCCAGGAATATTCCAGCAAGCCAATACCCATTCCCGTGGTGGTTTAGTCCCAGATCTATTCTGGTTTGGGTTTTTTTTAAACCTCTTTCACAGACAATGTTTCAGACACCATCTTGCTTCATAATGAAGACCAGAATTGCAGACAAAGCAAAAGCAGTAAAGCAGAACAAACAGCTTTGATTATCTTCTTCAAATATTGTTATGTTGGCATATTGTTTGAAACATGAATGGGTTCAGAGGAACAGCAGCACAATGAGGACGATTCAGTACCTTTTTCATAGAGACACAAATGCATTGTCAGAGCAAACATTGCTTTCTACATTCAACAATGCAGAGGTCGAAGAGGAGCCCTCACTGCAGACACCTCCCCAGCCCACAGCAGTAACCACAATTATTCTTCCAAGAAGAACACAGCTGAAAAGAAAAAAAAAAACCACATGCTTGCCTATATATATATATACACACACACACACAAAATGATGTTGTCTCCTGAATATTTATTCTGCCAGCACACACAGTTTAAAACAACAATCCCATAAAACAGCAGGCATTTGCTTTTCTGGCTGAGATGGATCCAACAAAAGCAGGAAAAAAAACTTCTCAATTTAAAAAATACTACACAATTGGTAGCATTAAATTTGTTTTTTAGAAGTCTTTGAGGGATTAACAGGGAAGGAAATACCAGGCCAAAATTGACAAGAACATTATAAACATGTCAATTACATTTTGCATTCTGCTGCCACTCATTTATTCAAGAACATAAGAGGAAAAAAAAATAGTATTTCACTAGGGCATTACATTCAAACGATTTTTTAAAAATTTATTTTTTAAAGGTATTTTCTCTCTTGATGGACCAGTTTTCCTTTATATGGTGTGTGCCAGTTTAATCCTACCAGTTTGCCTCATCAACTTTCTAAAATAATTTTCCTCCTTACTCAAGAAGAGCTCTCCGCGTATCACACATTCCCCGCAGTGCCCTTGAAATAGAGCCTTGCTATTCCATCTGAGGAGAAAACCCAGAATATCAAAGATCCAATCTCCACAGACCTAAACTGCAAGGGAAAAACAAACACTTGGGTTTGCATCACTCTGATCCAAGGGGAAAGGGAGAGCTTTGAACGGCATGAAAGGGATTCAGGACATCTCTTGCCTCTTGGAATCTTTGGGCGAGTGAAGTGAGTACATTTTAAAAAATATTTAGTGTGTTAATGTTCATTTCAGAAGTGGGCAGGTGACACTTAGTGACACCTGGAGCACTGTGTGCAGTGAAAGATGGACCCAGAGCCAAGGGGAACACAGGGAATTGGATACACACGGCAGGCAGAGCTTCACCACTCATCTGCAGGGCTTCTCTCCTGCCCTCCAACCAGAATGCTGCTCCCCGAAATAAAAACCATCCCCAACATAACAAATCTTCCTCGTGTTCATCTGCCATTGTCACAGTTCAGGCCAGAGAGAAGTTCTAATACAATATTCAGTAAAACACAGGATCCAGCTAAAGATTGCACTAATCCAAGGTGTCTGTCTTTAAGTCTCCTTTAAGGGTTTATCTATGCACACTAAGGAAAAAAAGAAGCATCCATGCAGCACAATTATGTTAAATATCAGTTACCATCCCCAAAATGTACTACTACTGAAACTTGACATTTCCAGGAAGGAAACTGCTTAACTAAAATTGTTCAGCTGAAATATATACACTGTCAATACAACGAGTTCTCTGCTCTGGGAAGATGCCAATTCAATTCAATCACACGCTGCTCCACTGCTGCAAGAGATTTTTTTTTTTTTTTCCCTAGGGGAACAGGAAATAAATAAGCTGAAAGCTCATCCTTAAAATGTTGCTGGAATTCCTGTATCTAGGTCCATGACTATGAGCTCTGTCCCATCTCACTAGTCCTGACTCCACTGCACTGTTGGAAATACCATTTGTTAGAGACGTTTGACAGAGTATTATTCACCCACAATCATTTTTTAACTTCCTGCGTGCTTTATAAAAAGAATAAGTAGATTTTGACAAGGGATGAGATGGCACATCTATTGATCCAACACACACGTCCACTCCTCTTCAGTCTTTTCCATTCATAAGAAATCTTTTCTATTCTCAGTGTTTTTACAAGCAAGCTTTGCAAAGAAAGGTTTTAAACCATTGCCTTGTCATACTTCACGCACACTTTTAGAGATTTTCTACACATAACATTCCTTTCTACAAGGGACTTTGAAGAAATGGGGTTTTTTCCTACATGAAATAGTAAAAGCAGGTGACTCAGTCAAATTCTAAGACATGAGGTCAGAAAGGAAAGCATTTTGAGCTTTGTACTGCAACAGTGATTACTGGGAGCTGCTCAAAACAAGATGCTGTTGTTACAGCCAGAAGCAGCATCGCTCTAAAGGAGAAAGGTGATCCAACTTCTCCAGTGACACAACGCTCCGAGCGTAAACCCGCTGGAAATTTACTGCCTTGTGATTTGGAGTCCTAGGGGTTCCAACCACAGCTGACTCTGGCATTTTCGTCCCATTGACAACACTATGGCCAAACAGTTACCAAACAGAAATAGATTGGCCCTCCCAAAAGAGTCTGTGTTAAACCAGCTTTTTACCAATACACACAACAAGACACAAAACTTTGCAGTGGAACATAAGGAAAAGGTGAACGTTTCTATTCAAATGTCCAAAACCCCAAGAATGTTCATTATTCCATGATAGAAACAGAAGCAATAAAGAAGTGGAAATTAGGCAAACAATGCACAGGCTTCTGCCAAATACCTCTCCAAAAAGAGCTAGCAGTATCTATTATATTTTATGTTAATGTTATGCATTTGCTTCCAGCAGTTCCTAACTCCACTCAACGTCAAAGCTCTCCCAGTATCTCAACCGAACACCACAAGAAAAATATGCACATTACTACAAGTATTTCTTTGCTCATTCTCAAAAGGACGTGGCCTGGTGCAGTCTGTGAAACAATTCAATATGCTGAGCCCTTCCCTTAAATTCTCATCTCCCACTTCCTACCTCGGCACCAGAATTGTCCACAGAAAATCATCCCACAGTTGCTAGAAGCCTTTCATAGCAGGTATTACCATCTTAAAAAAATCTTGCGAGGAAAAAAACCAAAATAACAACAAATAAAGAAAGAATAAAATATTTACAAAGGTATCTTTTCACTCCTGTGAATTTTTAATCACTGAATAATAATGCAGGTCTCAAGAAGCATTGCCTGATAAATGATCACTGCCCACTACAGAGCCTCTCAAGTGTCACATCTGTTAAAATTTCATGGAGGCAGAAGCTTTAATGATGTCTGAAAATTATCTATTTTTAAACACAGAGATCAAATGGAAAAAGAAAAAAAAAATAACAAAATAATTTGGAAAAAAGGCACAATCAGAAAAGGGTGGATAGAATCCACAGCCTCAATAAGCGGGTATTACAAAAGTGGGTGTTACAAAAGAACTGCTGTAAATGCCCATTTGTGACTTACAACTACAACAGCAACAACCCCATCCTGCAGCACAGCAGAGGAAAGAACTATGGCATGCAGAGACGGCTGGCGTCCGTTCCTGCTGCAGAACCAGCAGGAGCACTGCTTGGCCACAGGGACAGGTGTTGCAGTGACCCAGGCTACCTTGGGTGATTCAGAA